>SNQJ01S0017745.1:24939-53943 GCA_010110895.2 Picea sitchensis
TTCCCAGAGTCTTCTATTCTCATCAGGTTCACACGTGCAGACAAATACCTCCCACAACTACCATAATATCAACACATCCAACTCCTTGATGGATGACTCCATTAGATTGCAACTTTTCCAATGAAATCTCATGAGTTCGACAAAAAAATGGTACATCGAGTTACCGTGAGTATTCTTCAATGACTTTAACACCCTATCCATGGAATTTTTGACACATTACCAGTTGCCAATTAGATACGAGACAGGAACCAAAATTTTGAGTTCTGTCAAGCAATCCTCATCCACTCATATCTCCGATCACAATCATGAATGGAGGAGAAGAACATGTTTAATCAAAGTTCCTCTTTCTAATCAACTATTGGTCGAGTGGTTAAACAAATCACTCATTGGACCTATCGCTCGTGATGTAACCATGGGTGGTGTTGTCACTGAAGAGCAGGAGATTAGTCGTGCTCAGTATCTTGATATCGTTTATTTGCAAACAAGAACACTCTATGATTTGATCCCTGATGCTCCTCGTTCTTCCACAAACCCTACCCCAACACCTCCAACAAATTCTCATGTCATTGATGGTGTGATTGACACCTTTCATGTTGAGACCCATTATGCACATGCCAGTCACGCCAATCCCAAATCTAATAATTTTAATGCACAAAATACTCCTACTCCTACTCCTTCCACCGGTAAGACTGTCGAGGTTAATTCTGTTCAATCCACGCCTACCAGAAATAATCAAAATAACAAGAAAGGGAACGGTAAGAATAAGGAGGACAAGAATAATAATCCACAATCTAATAAATCCAAAACACAAACCACCGATGAGAAATATAAACGTAAACCTCGTTACCCCTGCCTTATTTGTGGTGACGATCATTACATGAAAGATTGTCCAAGGCGTGTTGAAGTTACTAAGTTCCTCCAAGGAACTGAAAATCCTTATACACCTGTCGTTTTGTCACAACCTTTCCCTTCTCAACAACAATCCCAACTAGTCATTCATGACCAAGCTTCTCCTTCTACCTCCTCCTATGTCCTTATGTGTGTTGGTGATTCTAAAAAGAACGAAGTTGCAGTCACAACTCGAGCCAAAGATTACTCTCCGTCAAAAGAGAAAGTTGATGATATACCACCTTTGTTGGTTCAACCTTCTCCCCCAACTTTACATCCCAACGGTCCTCTTCATCTAGAAATATCGGGTCTTGATATAGTTCTTCGACCACCTCCCAAAGGCGTTGTTCGAAAGTCTCCATTCAATCCTCATGCCTATGCTACCTAAAACTACAATATTGTAGAAGACCTTACGCAAGCACCCTCTACGATGTCAGCTCTCGAAGTCCTTCAAAGTTCCCCTGCTCAATGGAAGGCACTGTTAAAGGCCATTGGTGGAATTGATCCCACAGATACTAATCTAATAATATTTGACTTGGAAGATCACGTTCGAAGGCTTCCTCCTCAGTTAGCATTTCAGATCCAAGTTGTTGTTGAAAACAAGAATATCTGTAGAACTGTTATTGATGAAGGAGCCTCGACTTGCGTCATGTTCGTCACTTGTTGGAAATCCATTGGCTCTCTTGTGCTCACTGAATCACACAATACACTTAAGGCCTTCAATGGTACAGGTTTTAAACCCTATGGTGTTCTTCCCTCATTGTTTATTACGTTGGAAGGTAAATCGGTCAATGTTGAGGTTGAGGTCTTCGATGCACCTCTTGATTATAACCTTTTACTTGGCCGTAGTTGGATTGATTCCATGTGCACAATTGTGTCTACCCTTTTCCATGTGTTACCTTTCCTGCACAAAGGAAAGGTCATTACTGTTGACTAGCTGGCCTTCTTTAATTCTGATTCCCATACTAGCAATGTTCCCTTTATCTCGAAGACACCTCCTAGTTACGAGAATGTCGGAGTGGGTCTTTTGAAAGATTCAACTTTGATGGGTACATTTCTAATTCCACTATTAAGTCTCCATTTTGACACTTCTAATGCCCTATATTACCCTCTGTCTGAGTCTATTCTACCTATGATATGAGTATATACTTTACTGTTTCCTCCATAAATATACTAGATGACCTTGTTCATGTGCATAAGAGGTGACTTATGATTAAAGCATGGTTTGTTTAGTTTTCTTGAGTTAAAACGATTAAATGTTTGATTTTATAGGATCCTAATCGTTTGACTCTTAAGTAGCATTGATCTGGTACCAACAAACCCACACAACATTGATCCGGTATTGCCTAGGCGCCTATCCGGTACCAACACCTGTCTGCACTATTCCGATAACCACACTCTATGTTATTCCGGTACCAAAAAACTCTGTGCTATTCTGGTACTATTTTTTCCCATTCCAGTACCTCCCTTTGCACCTAATCCGATACTCAAATTTGCGACTATGTGTATTCCGATACCAAACCCCTGTTTCCAGAGTTCACCTGTTGAACGAGTATGTTGATGGAGATTTCGAGAAGTCAGTTGGATCGAAGGCTCTAAATTAGTTTTCCAGATCACGATAGACTTCATCACTCATGCACTTCGTGTCATGAGGATGAAGTCCATCCCTAGAGATTCGATGTGAAATACCAATTGTAATATTTTAAAAACTGTTTGATAATTATCCTTAGATCTTGATAGTATCGACTCACCTTCTTTATAAGATGTTGTATAGGCGATAGGATAGAATGATGAATGAAATGAAGAAAGTCGTAAGAACCAGATGATGCATATTGTTTTGATGGACGAGATGATGAACTGCTGATTCAATTTACAAGTTGAAGGAATACAAACGATCTGTCGTGAAATTTCTAGGTATGATTAGAACGTTTTAGTATGTTATCGTTTTAGAGGTACCTTGTTGGTTCGGCAAGGGGCCACCGTCCCAACTAAGGTAAACCTCCCTGTACATGATTTGTGTGATTGTGTGAGTGTGCACATTTAACAGTTGTGTTTTGTCAATGATTTCAAATGCATTTTAAAGATCAAACACATAATCACTTGCTTTTGAATCAATGCGAGCAGTTAGTTTCCTTTCTATTCCTGTAGGATAACATTTAAGAATTTGATGTGTGGGATTGCTTAGCACACAAATGTTGTTATTATGAGTTTGAGATAGTAGTGTTCTTAGTAGGTACAATAACAATAGGACTTCATCTTTTACCTTCATGTTCCATAATGAAGCCTCTCAATTATATTGACTATTTTCTGTACTACACAGGTTTGATTGGAGTGAATAGAGTTATGATTTCTTTTTGTCTAAGAGTGAATTGTTGATTACCGTTTTCAATTGCTACAGGGAACAAGATCTGAGTTCATCTCTTCATTTCATGAGCCCCTAATGAGCAGACTTGTCACCTAAGAAAGAACCTTTTGATTCATTGTTTGCTTGAGAAGTTTTGTTATCATTTTTTTCTTCTAAGTTTGAAGTTGTGTGAAGCATTTAGAGATCCTAAAACAAAGTGTTAATTTCTGTTAGTTTAGTTGCTCTAGGAGATAGAATCAAAGTTCATATTTTCCTTTCATGAGCCACCAATGAACATATCCATCACCTAAGCAAGAACTTTAGATCATATGCTTGTTTATGAGTTTTTCTTTCTAATTTCTGAATTGTGTGAAGAGTGTTATCTTTGAAGTGTGAAAACATAGTATTTTTTTATTGATGGTTTTCCTATCTATGCTATACTAAACAGACATAGGAACCTATCTTTTATCGGCACATATAGTGCATCAACTCTACTGATTATGAATCTCGGTCGATAATTTATGTTTGGTAATACATTATGCATATAATTGCACCAACATTTTGGCGCTGCTGTCGGGGAGTTGTAAACAATAATAGGTAGTATTTGAATCAGATTGCTTTAATGGTTTTGGATTGGTTTTATAGATGACCTAAGGGTGGAGAGAAGATGATAAGACGTGTGGGAAGAGCCCATGCATCCACTTTGGTGGGGTTTCTCCAAAGTTAGGTTGTCCTCTTTTTTTTTAATGCAAGTGTGTTTTTCCTTCTTTTATGAAAAATTGTGTTTTCATGATGGGATAACTTGTGCAAACCGATAACCTGGTGACAACAAGGCCCCAATAATGCAAGGATTTCAAGTTTGGCATGTTTCATTTTTGAAAATAGTTTTAAAATTCATATCTTTGATGATAAATCATGTTTGGGGTGCTGTAAGAACCCTCAATTATTAATTTGTGTTGCGAGACAGGGATCATCAACCGGCTAGAGTACTTCAAGGATGATCAAGTGCTTGAAGAATGTTCCTCCAAGAATTTTTTCACATTCTAGCAGCAGCTGAGATATTTGCCTCTCATGAATAGCATATCTTGACAGTAGTCAAGAATTTAGTTGTCTCTCCACAAGAAGATTTAGAATTCCCTTCAGATTCCTATTGTCAATTTGTTGAGGAGACTCAAGAATCATGGATAGAATTCAATGGAAAACAACCATTGGAACCTGAGATTGAGGAGTTCTTAGCATGCCTCTCAACAGATCATGTATGTACTCCAAAGACCAATCATCTTGAAGAAGATAATCTGCATAGCATGGAAAAGGAGCACATGTTGTGTGACCTAAACAAAGAAGGGAAACACGAATATCTTAATCCTATTGAAATATGGTTTCAATTCGTTATTAGGTCACACCACTCTTTTATTTTTTATTATTGCTTGATCTCATAATCAAAGAAGCTGGACCTTCATACTCTGGTATGCATTAAAATTTATCTTTTAAACCCGAGTATGGATATATTTCTAACCATGTTACGCACATGGCTTCACTGGAAGTATTCCTATACTTAAAGGACATTTTATTTTGTTCAATTAGACTAGGATAGGTAAATAAATAAATACGTGTCGCACATAAGTACAATGCAATATGTCTTTCATACTTTTCATAAATGGGAATGTCGAAAGTTAATAAAGCAGACGGTTTAAGATCTTTCATTCCTATAGTAGTTTTCTTTCTAAAAGTTATGATAATTTTGTTTGGAATTTGTTTTTGAGAAGGTACGCTCTTCATCCTATGAATGCACACATGATACTAGAAGGGTTTCAAAAGCGGAGAAGGCATCATTTTCAATAGAATATAACACTTAAGGAAGTGCTTCATGACCTATTTCTTCAAATTTCTTCGTTTTCCTTAAGTTTTTAAAAATTATGCATTTGTGCTTTATCATTACCTATCTATTTTAAGATCACCATTTCACAAGGATGATCAATTAAGTGATCTTTTTAATAGTAGTTGAAACTGAATGTTAATTCCAAATTATTTTATTCATAGCTAATAATTCAACTTTTGACATTTTCCCTAAATTTTCTTCTTTTTAAGCATGAATAAAAATTTAGTTTTAATTAGTTCTATTGGTTTGTTTTTAGCAGATGTTCATAACCCTCCAAGCAACATTTTTTTTGGCATCTCACATTGTTTGATGAGGCCATGAAAAACCTCAAGCATGGGGGAGTGGTTGATGAGACAGTAGTAGTTAGGATTATTATTTTTGTAATAAAAAGGAAGTGCCAACATGAGCAGTGATCAGCCTGGTTCCAAAAGGGGAGGGTTCTAAATCTCAACATATGGTCATTCAATTACATAATACCCTCTTGTCACAGAGCTTGGAGCTCTATCACCAAATTATTTTGCATTATTCTGATGCAAACTCAGAGTTCCTGCATCTAGTGTTGTTATTTGTTCCATCTATATGGTTTTTTCAGTTGAATAAGATCACAGGTCCTCTTCCATAACACCAGAAAATACCAGCTACTTCTACAAGGTGCAACCTACAAAAGTTTCAAAATCACTACCACCAGATATTGTGTCAAATTCTCCTCGAGTACCAGAATACAATGTTTGTTTCTTCATTCATTTGGTATTGATAGTCACCTCTATGCTCATTCGATACCAAAAGAGGAGGTATGTGCTATTTCAGTACTGGTCATAACCCTGTTCTCATTTGGTACCAAAAGAGGAGGTCTGCGATATTCCAGTACTAAGCACAACCTTGCTTCCATCCGGTACTGAGGTGATCCGGTACTGGTAACAAGGTGCTGGTAGCTCTAATCATATATTCAAGTTTTGCTGCTCGATTTAAGTACTAGGACATATAAATTCAACATTTTTCATTTTATTAAAGAAATTAGACTAATTATGTAGTAAACATATGGTTACTCTCAATTATTGCATGCTCCCTACCATGAAATTTTGCAAGCCCTCGTATACATCTCTTCGTATAGAAATCATTCATCCTGTCACTATGTTTCTACCCCCCACTCTGTTTCGGTACTGCTCTGTTCTAGTACTGTCCTATTCCTGTACTATCTATTATGGTATGGAGGAAACATATTCTAATACCAGTTAACAATCCGATACTGATGCCAAGGTGATATGATCTTTTTCATGTGCTTAACATCGTTTTCACTTCAAGTAATTGGAGGTATGAGATAATCTCTTCATGTTATTTCTATCAAGGATCATTTAAGTCTTGTGTTGAATTGTTTTTACTCTCATGTGCATCTTCCTCCTACATTTCTAAACTCAACCCTAAATGAATCATCCTTGCTATCCTTTAAGAAGATATTTTCACATTTATCTCTATATGATAATGGATGAACATGTCTTATTACCTAATCATTTTGAAAAAGTGATTGTTAATTGAAATATCCATTGAAAAGTGGTGACACCATTATGTCTAATACTAACATAGTCGATTCAACAAGTTCTTATCCAAGTTTATCTTCGGAGGTATTGATGAAAACCTCATGTGGTGGACTACCCCTGCAAAACCACAATGAACTTTCATGAGAACCCTAATAGGATTAACTAGAGGGACCTCTTAGTCATTATCCGAGATGTTCCATTATACATTGAATAACTGATATTTAAGTTGAATGTGGATGATGTCACCCTTGGGATAATTGCAAACAATTAATTATGTGCCTAAATAACACTCCTGTACCACCTACCTTCCTTATACTCTAAAACTGTCAATGAACAATATACATCATTCTAAATATTTTGAGTAATATAATAAAAAGGAAGCATCATGAAGTACAAGTAAACCCGCTGAGGTACTGAACAGGCCTGCTGGCAGCGGGGCCATGCTTGTATGGTACTAAGGTAAACCCATCGGGATACTGAACAGGCCTGCTAGCAGTGGGGCTATGTCGGGTAAAGGGAGTTGAAAAACATAAAGTGGCACACCTAAAGCTGAACAAAAACCCTTGGGTCTCATTTTGAAGCATTGTCAAATCAAGGCTAGGAGATGACCTTTATATCTCTCAGATGATGTTCTTAATAACCTTCAAGTATCCACTTTAGAGTTCTATCTTTAAAATAAATAGGTTTGCATGAGAAGTGGGACCCTCAGTATGTGTAATTCACCTTACCTAAGCAAGAAGAGCTTCATCTCTAAAAACTTGGATAAGAAACGAGTTAATCATCTTGGGATGTATTCTTTTATGTGTTCCTCTCTTCAAATGAGATCTAAAATATGCTTATATCACTTTTATTTTAAAGGTAATCTAGCCAGGGGGGCTATTAGTCAAAGTTGTTATGAAAATTCTTAGCCACCATCCTATAATCACATTAGATTCACAACCACCCCTTTCTCCTAACTTTGATAGAAAACAGATTAGATAAGACCTAATGGCAAATCACTATCATATCTAATCTATTACTCATGAGTCCACTTTTCTGTCATAACTACTTTTCCATGGGTAAGAAGTGTGAAGCATAGGCCAGGAAGTTTATACTGTATAACAAGAACTTAGGAGCCGAGGAAGGGTGGAACGTCAAGAATGCTTGCTCAAGTGAGGAGTACCATCAATTTTGAAATTTTGAAGATCATTGTCGCATGAGGACATGAAATGACTTAAGCATGGGGAATGTTGAGTCTCCATTTTGACACTTCTAGTGCCCTATATTACCCTCTATCTGAGCCTATTCTATTTATGATATGAGTATAATATACTTGATTGTTTCCTCCATAAATATACTTGATGACCTTGTTCATGTGCATAATAGGTAACTTATGATTAAAGCATGGTTTGTTTAGTTTTCTTGACTTAAAATGATTAAATGTTTGATTTTATAGGATCCTAATCGTTTGACTCTTAAGAAGCATTGATTTGGTACCAACAGACCCACACAACATTGATATGGTACTGCCTGGGCACCTATCCGGTACCAACACCTGTCTGCACTATTCTGATACCCACACTTTGTGTTATTCCAATACCAACACACTCCGTGCTATTCCAGTACCAGTTTTACCCGTTCCGGTAGCTCCCTTTGCGCCTAATCCGATACTCAGATTCACGACTGTGTGTATTTCGGTACCAAACCCCTGTTTCCAGAATTCACCTATTGAAAAAGTATGTTGATGGAGATTTCGAAAAGTCAGTTGGATTGAAGCCTCTAAATCAATTTTCCAGATCACGATAGACTTCATCACTCATGCACTTCGTGTCATGAGGATGAAGTCCATCCCTAGAGATTCGATGTGAAATACCAATTGTAATATTTTAAAAATTGTTTGATACTTATCCTTAAATCTTGATAGTATCAACTCACCTTCTTTATAAGTGATGTTATATAGGCGATAGGATATGAATGATGAATGTAATGAAGCAAGTCATAAGAACCAGATGATGCATATTTTTTTGATGTACGAGATGATGAACTATTGATTCGATTTACAAGTTGAAGGAATACAAACGATCTGTTGTGCAATTTATGGGTATGATTAGAACGTTTTAGTCTGTTATCGTTTTAGAGGTACCTTGTTGGTTCGGCAAGGGCCCACCGTCCCAACTAAGGTAAACCTCCCTGCACATGATTTGTGTGATTGTGTGAGTGTGAACATTTAACAGTTGTGTTTTTTCAATGATTTCAAATGCATTTTAAAGATCAAATACATAATCACTTGCTTTTGAATCAGTGTGAGCAACTAGTTTCCTTTCTATTCCTGTAGGATAACATTTAAGAATCTGATGTGTGGGATTGCTTAGCAAACAAATATTTTTATTCTGAGTTTGAGATAGTAGTGTTCTTAGTGGGTACAAGAACAATAGAAATTCATATTTTACCTTCATGTTCCATAATGAATCCTCTTAATTATATTGACTATTTTCTGTACTACACAGGTTTGATTGGAGTGAATAGAGTTATGATTGCTTTTTGTCTAAGAGTGAATTGTTGATTACTATTTTCAATTGCTACAGGGAACGATATCTGAGTTCATCTCTTCATTTCATGAGCCCCTAATGAAGAGACTTGTCACCTAAGAAAGAACTTTTTGATTCACTGTTTGTTTGAGAAGTTTTGTTATCAATTTTCTCTTCTAATTTTGAAGTTGTGTGAAGCATTTAGAGATCCTAAAACATAGTGTTATTTTTTGTCAGTTTAGTTTCTCTAGGAGATAGAATCAAAGTTCATATTTTCCTTTCATGATACATCAATGAACAAATCCATCACCTAAGCAAGAACTTTAGATCATATGCTTGTTTATGAGTTTTTCTTTCTAATTTCTGAATTGTGTGAAGAGTGTTATCTTTGAAGTGTGAAAACAAAGTATTTTGTTATTGATATTTTTGTTATCTAAGCTATACTAAACAGACATAGGAACCTCTATATTATCGGCACATATAGTGCATCAACTCTACTGATTACGAATCAGGGTCGATAATTTATGTTTGGTAATATATTATGCATATAATTGCACCAACACCCACCACTCGATCTTCCCCCTCCTTTCGTTGCCTCTATTAACATGATATCCACCACTGTTCGTGAAACCCCTAAGTCATATGACCCATAGTAGGGTATATCTTTGGATAGAAAGGAAAATAGAGGAGAGGCTATTTTACTAAAGTCCTTGATGAATCTCCTGTAATAACCTACATGTCCAAGA
The DNA here is from genome assembly GCA_010110895.2 of Picea sitchensis. Taxonomy (NCBI): domain Eukaryota; kingdom Viridiplantae; phylum Streptophyta; class Pinopsida; order Pinales; family Pinaceae; genus Picea; species Picea sitchensis. The sequence continues at coordinate 34,839 of SNQJ01S0017745.1, forward strand.
AAAATTCTAACATCTTTTTTTTTCTTCATAGGGGTAGGTAGAAGTGTGATAATCCTTATTTTATTTTGATCTACTTCAATCTCTCTAGAGGAAAAATGGTGTCCTAGCACAATTCCCTCATTCGTTAGCATATTGTACTTGTCATGTCTAAGGGAGAGGTTCATTTTTTCACACCTATGAAGAAATTCATCAAGATTATCTAATGTTTCATTAAATGAGCTTCCATAAGGAGTGAATTAATATTTATAGATTTCTACTTTGTCATGGATAGGTCTAAGAATATGCTAAGTATAGCTCTCTGAAATGTAGTTGGGGCATTACACATGCCAAATGGAAGGAATTTATAAGCAAAGGTTCCCCAGGGGAAGGTAAAGGTTGTCTTGACCTGGTCCTTAGGGCTAATCTATATCTATTTGTATCTACTTAATCCATTTGCAAATGAGAAATATTCCTTCCCAGCTAAAACATCTAAGACTTGGTCAATGAAGGGTAAAGGGAAATGATATTTTGTTGTGGATTTGTTTAGTTCCATGTAATCCATGCATATCATCCACTTCCCATTCATTTTAGGAACAATAATCAAAGGGGATACCCATTCACTATCTGATATTGGGTAAATGAAACCAACATCTAACAATTTTTGCAATTATGATTTAACAATGTCTTTTAATGCATGGTTCATCCTCCTTTGAGACTACCTAATAGGTTTGTTGTCTTATTTAATGTAAATATGATGAGCATAGATGGAGGGGTGGATTTATTTCATATCCTTGTAGTCCCATGCAAATGTTGCAACATTTGTTTTTAGCACAGCTAGTCATTTATGCTCTTATTTGTCAGTAAGTTTTGTGTTAATTTTCAGTGTTTTTGAAGGGCTAATTTCTATAGTTTTGATAGTGGGATTATCAATTCCAGTTGTGAATATTTATGCCCAAAATTCTCATTTCTTATCAATAGATTTTTCAGATTCATTTTCATTGTTTATGTAATGTACCCAACCACCAATAGGCTAGGTCGTGCTACTGCAAGTCTCACCTCAAGAACTGATTTCGATTTTTTATAGCATTTAACTAATATATAAGCATGAAGGAAATGCAATAACCATACATGCAATAATCAATATTCATGATAGATTTAAAAAGAATGCTTAGACATGCCATCTACAACCATGAAGACCAAGTAGGCACATTATAAATACGAATCTCAGAAATAATAATTAATACATAATGGAAATAAATAAAGAAGACGAGAAACATATGACATAGAGAACGTATATTAAACAAAACCAATCACCAATTGACTACAGTCCAAGAACGTTCCACCTAACCTTAGAATTTGTTGTTCCAAGTCTCAACAACAGGACACCCCTAAGCCAGGGCTATGACTCCACAAGGACGGGTTCCAGAGCGACACTCAGCTTCCCAAACCAGTCATCACTCAAGATCTCACAGATTTCTCAACAAACAACAATCCAAAGTACACCAACTCTCTTCTCTCCAACTTGCACCACCCAAAGACAATGAACCCCCTTCATTGCCACAGAGTCCCTCAAGTTGTCCACTTCTTTCCAAATCTCCAGTGCATCTAGTCAAAAATCTCCATGTTGGGACTCATGGCTGACATACAATAGTAATTACTACAACCAACAAAACTATGGCTTATTTCCTTCAACAATTCATCCTCGTGTCCCAACCAAGAACAATAATGAATAAGGAATAATGAATGAGCAACAAAAATGAATGAAAATTGAATAAGTGAATCAATGAACAACGAGGAAGAACCCCTAAACCTCCCAAAGGAGAGGTTTATATATTTTCTTAGAAATCAAGAACCATGTGGCATTTTCCCCAAGAAGCTCATGTAACCACTTCTTTCTCTCCAAAATTCCAAGATGGGTAAATAAAATATAATATAAATTCTTAGCCCCTTTATCCCCCTCTCTCATGGAATCATAGCCCCCTATAACTCTATCCCTGTTCGTCTTGCAGCCAACGATGTATTGTATTATTTGCAATGTTCAAAGTATTACATTTCCTAGGCACTCTGACCTCTTTTTAATTGTTCAGGCACTTCATCCTTTCATTGAATAAAAAAATACATTATTTATTTGGGGACTCAAAACTGGGGTATTAAATTCCCCTCCCCCTTATTTTGGCACTGTCCTCGGTACATATACAAAACATAAACCAAAATTTCAAAATTCTTCAAAAAGTCACGGGTATTCTACCCGCATGACATCTTCATGCTCCCAAGTAGCATTTTCAGGACCGTAGCACATCCATTGAACTTTTACCAGCTCTATGACTTGATTCCGGACCATTTTGACTTTTCTATCCAATATGCACACCAGTTGGACCTGAAAGTCTCCTTCTAGCTCCACCTGAATCAAATTCCAATTAATAACATGGTTAGGATCATGTACATAGTTTTTCAACAAAGAGACACGAAATACATTATGCATATTCATGGAAGTAGGCAATGTAAGCATGTATGCAACTGGCCCTATCATGTCCAATATCTCAAATGGACCCCAAAATATGGCTACTAGCTTTGTACAGCTGCCCGACTTTAATGAGCTCTTCTTGGTCTTCACTTTCAAAATCATATGCTCTCCCACTTTAAATTATTTAGTTGTCTCGTTCTTATCTGCATAACTCTTCTATCTATCTTGTGCTACTTTCAAATTCTACTTAGTTTTAACCATATGGTCTTCCATATCCTTGAGAAATTCAGGCCTAAGTACTACTCTATCGACTGGGTTGTCCTAACTCACTGGAGCATTGCATTTTCTTCCATACAAATATTCAATTGGGCTCATCTTCGATGAAGCTTGATACCCATTATTATAGGCAAACTCAACCAAATGCAAGTAATATTCCCACTTAGATGGTTTATCCATCACATACATTCTCATCATGTCCTCAATTACTTGGTTGACTCTCTCTGTCTTCCCATTTGACTGTGGATGGTATTATGTGTTAAAGTTCATATTTGTAACAAATCCTTTAAATAATCCTCTCCATAAATTTGAAGTAAAATTTGTGTCTTTCTCTAAAACATTTTACTTAGGTATTCCATGGAATATAGCAATTTCCTTCATGTAAATTTCTTCAATATTAGCTATTGTATAAGTCATTTTTACAGGAACAAAATGAGAAGCCTTTGTCAATTTATCAACCACTACCATTATTGAATCATCTTTCCTTGTTGTTCTGGGAAAATTAGTGATAAAATCAATGGTTACCACTTCTTGTTTCTTCTCTGGAATTGACAATGGTTGTAGCAAACCCGTTGGGTGTCAATGCTCAACTGTCACTCTCTGACATTCAATACATCTGGAAATGTAATCAACAACATCCTTCTTCATTCTAGACCAAAAGAATTGGCTTCTTACTGCTGCAATTGTTTTCTGGTAGCCGAGATGTCTGGCATATCGAACATTATGCATTTTTTAAAATACTAAATTCCTAATTTCTCCAGAACTAGGAACATAAATTCCATTCATATGCATAAGTAATCCATCTTCCTTATTCTCATACTCTTTAATTTTCCATTGTACATTTTCCTGTTGTAAACTTCATTTTACTTGTAGGTAATGTTGATTTGTAACAATGACATCCAAAATTATTCTCTTCAAAACTTACTAATGCATATTAATGGTTGTAGCATGCGTGATATGTACTCTTGTAACACCCTTGTTTTCCCCAGATTGTAAATATTATTATTATTGTGAACAAGACTATAGATAGATTTGTCATGTGAATGTTGGAAAGATAATGAACCTTGCTATAGAAGGTAACATATATAATTTTTTATTAAATAAAAGGAAATTGTGGCATGATTGCTGAAAGAGGGTTGTTGATATATATCATGATGTGTGAGAGGGATGGTAGGGGAACCAATAATGGTGATATTACCCCTGCCAGGCCGGTACTCTGCTAGATATAAAGTGTGTAGACCTAGAACAATTTTCTAGCCCAGAAAAATTAATTATTAGTCAAGCTGGTAGTTGGGAAGTCTTCCTTAAAGAGTTAATGAGGAGATGGGAAGATAAACCATCTGGAAAATTCTTGATCTGTCCCATGAAATCTTGTTGGAAAAGGGAAGAAAAGAAAGGAAAAACTGTGGGCAGAGGGCATAAGAAGAGGAGAGAGACATGAATGGGTCGAAGGACCAATCAAGAAGGGAAGAACATGGGAGGCTCTCTAGTTTTGAAGAGAGCTGATAAATAAGTTGTTATGGTTATATGAACTCTTGGAAAATGTTTTCTAATCAAGCTGATAAATAGAGCTGTAGGGATTGAGTGAATAATCCCAACATGCTCCCTTGCTTGGTGGATAGAAAATTGGACCGCCAACTTCTTGTGGGAAAAGGAGAGTAACCTTTGTCCCTTGTTGTTGTTGAGATCAAGCAGAATCCCTCTCATGGCATCATGATTTAGCTAGGGGGTGGATAGTTGAGGAATACTCTGAGAGAAACTGTACCTATGGTTGGGTGGAAAAGGGAAACCCTTTCAGTAGTTTCCAACTAATTTCAAATTTCAGATAAGTGTCATTTTGACTTTATATCTTATTGACTGGTTTTGCTGTAATATGTGGTTTCCTGAGCTAGATGATGGAATAATTATTTATCTTGTTGAATGGTAAAATTTGTAATTATGATGGCCTAGTGATGTGGGAAATTTTGAAGTAAAGCTTGATAATCATATTTCATTAATTGTTTTCTACTTACTCCTGTTTAGAAAAGAGGATTGTTATGAATGGGTTTTTAAATGAATTTAGGAGAAAATTGTGAGTTGACCTCCTGTCTCAACATATATTGGATAATCCTCAAAAGGATTGTCTAAGGACCAAATCTGCAATTATAGAGTTGGGATGGACTCTACAGGATTGTTCTGAACTTGTCAATCCATCAAAATTCCTTTTTCTGTTATAGAATTCAAGTTATGTAAATGAAAGGTGATTCCTTCAAACCATTTTTCCATGTGACCTCATGGCCAAGTCCACGGGATTAACTAAATCTCGGTTAAGATTTTGAAGCTTAGCATTCCTGGGCGTGCAGAGGTCCCAAGTGACCTTAAGCCCAAAGCCACGGGTTTATTACCTTTCTTGTGGGCTTATCGACCTAATCCCTTGAGGCACTAGGAGTTCCATAATACCAAGGCCTAGGAACCCTGCGCTACATGAAAAGGATGCTAACAAACCTTTATCCTAAGTCCCCAAATACATCAACATCATATGACTAGGACCCTGGAACCCTTCGCTACACCCAAAAGGAGATAATATTTTCGAGCTTTGGAACTTCAGAGTTATCAGACTTCAGGACGTTGGAACCCCACAACATTCAATCCTACCAAAGGAAACCTGTCAAAACGCTGAGTATACGGTTCAACCTGAAATTGGTGGTCTCTTATCTGTTATTGTGGGATCTGCCTTATCATTAAACACTTACCAACATTTGACCATGGGTATTCTCTTCATCATTGTTATTCTCTTCAACATTTGACCATGGGTATTCTCTTCACCCAGGTCACGAAAAATGCCATTTAAGATGGCCCGAGAGAGGTGAAACCACGTGGATTCCATGCGGTGAAGGGGATGGCCATTGGCCAATGACGCCCCAAAAACTTTGGAAGGCCATAAATTTCAAACCAAAGCTCAATTTGGACAAGTTTATAGTCATTGGAAAGATTTCAGTGAGCACATGGCGATGTTGTCCTCATTTAAAGAATACAGGGAGTTGTAGGAAAGAAAAAAAATTATGCCCCATTCCTTTTAAAGAGTACTTAAGGGGTCAGGTGTGTGACAACTCTCCTGTTGATTCCATAAACAAATTTATTTTCTTTTCCTTTGATATGCTTGATGTCAAATTCATACTCACTTAAAAATTCCATCCATCTTGTCTGCCTAGCATTCAAAGTTGGTTGTTCAAAAAGATATTTCATTGTCCTTAATTCAAATCTCTTTCCCATGAGATAATTCCTCCACATATTCAATGCTTCAACTATGAAAACAAGCTCCAAATCATGTGTGGCATAATTCCTCTCACGTTCTTTAATATTTCTGGACTCATAACTAATCACATGTCCATTTTGAGTGATGAATCCACTAATTCCTTCCTTGCATGCATCTGTACATATCACAAAACTCTCATTTCGGTCAACAATCTTCAAAATAGGTGCACTAGTGAGTAATTATTTCAGCAAATTAAAGTTCTCTTAACACTTTGTTGTGCATTCAAATTTAATTCCCTTCTTTTGCAAAGAAGTGATGGGATGAACAATCTTAGAGAATCTTTTTATAAATTTCCTGTAGCATCCGGATAATCCCATAAAGGATGTGACTTCTAAAACATTTCTTGGTGTTGGCCATCTTCTAATGGCTTCAATATTTTTAAGATCTAATTCTATATGTTCTTCTGAAATAATGTGTCCCAAATAATGGATCATTTATTGATAGAAAGAACACTTACTAAGATTGGCATAAGGTTGATGTTCTCTCAACACTTGCAACACCAACCTCAAGTGATGTTCGTGCTATTTCTCTGACTTAGAATAAATGAGTATGTCATCCAAGAACACAATGACAAACTTATCCAAATAATTTCTGAATATGCCATTCATTAAGAACATAAAGACAATTGGTGCATTGGTCAGTCCAAATGGAACTGCTACAAATTCATAATTTCCATACTTGGTTCTAAAGGTTGTCTTACTAATATATTCTTCCTTGATTCTTACCTGATGGTATCCTGATCTCAAGTCTATCTTTGAAAATATATTTTCCCCTCCTAGTTGATCAAAGAGGTTATCAATTCTGGGTAAAGGGTATTTGTTCTTCACATTGGATTTCTTTAGCTATGTAAAGTCAATACACAGTCTCAATGTTCCATTCTTCTTTTTGACAAAGAGTATTGGTGCTCCCCAAGGAGAAACACTTGGGTGTATGTACCCTTTCTTCAACAATTCTTCCAGTAACATTTGTAATTCTCATAATTATGGTGTACTCATTCTGTAAGAAGTTTTTGATACTGGAGCAACTCTTGGTACTAAATTAATAGAGAAATCTATCTCCCTCTTGGGTGGAAATCCTGATATTTCTTGGAATACATCTTCAAACTCTTGCAATATTGAGTAATTTTCAAGGCTTGGATCTTTGGTATTTTTTTCCTCCTCCACATGAGCTGCATACAATTGATATCCTTTCTTGAAATATCTCTTCAACTGCAAGGATGAAATATCCCTTATAGAAATGGGTCTTGGAATTCCTTTCACAATGCTCTATTTTCCTTCTTCATCAAGACATGTAAATGTCTTATTATGACAATTTACAACAACATGATGTTGGTCCAACCAATCCATTCCAATTATGATATCATAAGATCCTAATGGGATGATATTCATATCATAATTAGCACTCATTCCATTTAAATTTATTGGACATCCTTTAACAATCTCATTGATCCTTCTTTTGGTTTTAGTGGCTAGTTGAACCAATCTTGATTTTTCAAGCTTGCTTTTATCCAAATGTAATATTTCCACTATTTTAGGATCAATGTAACAATGGATTTTCCCTGAATCAATTAAAATATCAATAGGCTGATTAATTATCTTAACTTCCACTTCTATCATATTGGATTGGTATTCTGCTTGTCGATCTTCTAAGCCTGCATTTATTCTTCGAACGCTTATGCCAATGTCTTCTATTGTTGTATCTTCTTGGATGTTGTGCATGGTCTTAATTTTGTATTCTTTATGATGAAAATCCTTGTACATGTGATCTTCTTTGCATCCCCAATATTTTATTGGTGGTCTTCCCCTTTTTCCCAAGGAGTCTTCTCTCTTTGGCTCATCCTTAGCACAGTGATCTTGTTGATTTTTACTAGGATTGTTTCTATTGAAAGGAGGTTTTAATCCCTTCCTTCTCTTATCATATTTCTCTTTCTTCTTATCCTTCCAAGATTTATGTAAGGATTCTCTACCATTTCCTTGTTCATACAGGTACTTTTCCTTTGTGGTGATCTCCGTAAAAGTTTTGGGTTCATCATATTGAATCTTCTCTTTATAAAACGATGATAGTCCACTCAAGAACTTTGTTTCTTCACCTTCTCATCCTTTATAAACCCTACATACTTCAGCAATACTAAGAAATTCTTTTCATATTCTCCCATGGTCATGCTTCCCAACCTGATTTCAAAGAACTCTTGCATTTTCTTGTCATAGAAGTGCTATGAAATATACTCCTTTTGAAAATATCTCTTGAACTACTTCCAAGTGATCCTGCTCTCATTAATCTGTTCAACTTGCTTCAGTTGATCCTGTTAAAATATTGCAACTGCGAAGAATATTTTACTTATTATTGAGTTATTATCTTATGGATCAATCCCCTTTTTTGGATTGATCATGTCAGGCTTTGTATATGACCAAATCCCCTTTTGTGGAGTGGTCAAATCCTAATTAAATGATGTTAATTGAGAAGTCGACCCCTAGGGCTAATTAAAGTGGTTTGAGCCACTAATTTGAGAAGTCAGCCCTTCCTAATGAAGAGACACCACCCTAGATCTCCTCAATTAGTATAAATAAGAGAGGCTAACGCCTCATTCTCTCACTCACTCAAGTCACTCATCTAGTGTGCAAGTTTGAAGGAAGTTGCAGTTAGAAGAAGGAGAAGAGAGAGGCACATTGCTCAGTCTTGGATATTCTCTGGTGTTTTTTCTTTTTTCTTGGCATTGTATTGACAATCTATATTAAGGAAGTTTTTGTTAGGTTTTCTCCCCCATGAGGGTTTCCCAAGATAAAATGTTGTGTACCTTGTGATTGTGTTTCTTTTAGTGATCCCACCTATGCTATTATTGTCTAGTAAATTGAAAAGAAATTAATAGCAGCTCTAAAATTGAACATGGGATCAGATCTTGACTGAATAGAGCACCTTTCACTGGGGAACCAAAAACGTCACTATTGTCATACAAGAAAATTAAGGCTTTTTATTGGAAGAGAATTTCAACCTAAAAACCATCTAGGGAAGTGCACCCTAGCCTAGCGAACTCATTGGTAGCTTGAGTGCACCTTTTCAATGGATAAAACCTCCGAAAAGTGAAACCCTACTTTTCACTGGTACCAGAAAACCACAAAACTAGGAAACCATAACCAATACCAGAAGCACTAGTCCAGATTTGCACAGGTCCAATTTCAAGGGGTAAAATTTGGATCTTCTAAAAACTGACTGCACCAGCCTACTCACCTCAGCCAAGCGCACCTCCTGGTAAGTTCATATTTAATTTCTGAGCACTTTCAATTTTTGGTCATTTTCCCAGCTCCAGGTCAAGATGTCTGCAAGCACCAAGCTTGTTGACAAGCTAGAAGGTGTGGAAAACTATTGTGCCTAGAAGTATATGATTTCATTCATTCTTAAAGAGAATGATCTTGCAAAATTCATAAAGGAAAATGTACTGGAACCCGAGGAAGATGCAACTAAAGAAAAATACAAGAAGGATATGGTTAGGGACAAAAGAATCATTGAAGACTCTATTAAAGATCACTCCAAAAGAATCATTGAATAATCTATTAAGAATACTCCAAAAGAGATGTTTGATGCCATAACCAGAATTTATGAAGGAAAGAACATTAACTGAATGATGAATTTGAGAACCCAACTCAAGAATACAAAGATGCAGAAAGGAGAAACAATTCATGATTATTTCTCTAGCATTTCTCAATTCAAGGAAAAAATAGAAGAAATTCGAGACAAATTGGATGAATATGAACTCATCATGACAAATCTTGATGGTCTCACAAGAACTTGGGATTCCTTCATCCAAACTATTTGTGCGACTAGAAATGAAAAAATACAATTTGAGACTCTGTGGGAATAATGTGTTCAAGAAGAAGCAAGAGTAGCTAACCGAGAAGAAGTACTATTAAGGGATGAATACCAAGCACTAGCTACTCATGCTAAAGGAGGAAGGAAAAGGTCTCATTTCCAAAAGGATACCCATATTCATAAAGAATCTCACTACCCAAGGAGATTCACATATAAATAATCTCACCCTCCAAGGAGATTCCAGAAATATCAGAAGAGAAAAAGAAAAGAAAAAGACTTCTCCTCTTATTAATGCTATCATTATGATAAAATGGGACGTATTTCTAAGAATTGTCCAGCCGGAAGGGAAGAGTACAATAAGAGAAACAACAAAAAACATCATGACAATGTAGTTGAAGATGACGATCTACCCAAGAAGGTGACTAAAGAGGAAATTGAAGATTATGTTTTATTTTCTGCCCTCTCAGGATCTTTGACACCTGGAGAGGATACTTGGATCATAGATAACGATGCTTCTAAGAACATGAAAACTCATAGATACATTCTCTCTAAACTTACATAAAAGAACTTTCCCCAGATAGTGACTCTCAGAGATGATTATCAGTATCCTATCAAAGGAATGAGAGAATCAACCTATAAACTTGATTAAGGGACCCCGATGAAGATGAAGGATGTACTATATGTACCAGGTTTGAAAAAGAAATCACTTTCTATCTCAGCTTTAGATAATAAAGGCTTCATAGTTTCATTTATAGATGGTGAATTTCTTATGTGGCCTAAAGGAAAAACCATACAAGATGTAATTGTCATTGGAATAGAAGAAGGTGGCATGTATAATTTAAAAGGTCACTCAGATGCAGCCTTGATTCATTCCACTGAGATTCCATGTGAACTTTGGCATAGAAGACTAGCTCACATCAACTACAAAGCCTTACCATATGTGAGTAAGGTATTTACATGTCTACCATAATTCATGGTTGATCATGAAGGTGTGTGCAAGGGATGTGCACAAGGAAAGAACATAAAGAATCCTTTCCCGAAGCGTGACAGTAAAACAGAAGGAATATTGGAGCTCATCCACTCAGATGTATGTGGCACAATTCCATCAACCTCTCTTAGTGGGTATGTATACTACGTGTCATCCATTGATGATTATTCTCGCAAGACTTGGGTTTATTTCTTGAAATAAAAGGATGAAGTATATGGAAAATTCAAGGAATTCAAAGTCTTGATAGAAAAATCTCTCAAAAATAAAAATTAAGATACTCGGGTCAAATAATGGAGGAGAATACACCTCAAAATAATTTGTAAGCTTTTGTAGAGATGTCGAGATTAAGAGGGAGCTCACCAGTCCCTATAATCCTAAGAAAAATGGTGTAGCAGAAAGAAAGAATAGAACAATCATGGAAGCAGTGAAGACTATGATCCACGATCAAGATCTTCTAATGCACTTATGGGATGAAGCAAAAAGAACCACAATTTATGTCCAAAATAGATTATCCCATAGTGCACTTGTATTCAAAACCCTCGAAGAAATGTTCTCCTGAAAGAAGCCAGAAGTAAGCCATCTCAATATATGTGGTTGTCCAATGTCCGTACACATTCCGAAAGAAAGGAGAACTAAGTTGGACCCTTCATGAAAGAAGGGAATATTTGTTGGATAATGTGAGGTCTATAAGGCTTTTAGAATCTACATACTCGGATACCATCATATTGAGATCATCAAAGATATAACCTTTGATGAAGATGCAACACTCATGAGATCAAGGAGATGTCATCTTAGAGAAGTATATGAAGAAGAACCTGAAACTTCTAGAGCCGCAAAACCAATGAAGGAATTCACAGTTACCCCTGATGATGAGATTTCAGAAGATCATGATATGATAGAATCTCAAGAACCTCCCCAGATGACAATCTCTCACAAGAAAAAGCTAGCTCGAGAAAGGGAACTTATTCAAGATGGAGAGAAGTATGGTGCCCCAGAAGGAACCACGAGACAATGAAAGAAACCTAAACCATTCTCTAGTTATATGGATTTGATGTGTGATCTCATAGAAAATGCTAGCCTACTTACTTTGAATAAGCCATTTAGAAGAAAGAATGGATAGATTCCATGATAGAAGAATATTGATCCATTATAAAGAATGATGTATGGGAAATAGTTCCCATACCGAAGAACAAAGATGTGGTATCTTCCAAATGGTTATACAAGATAAAACATGTTGCATATGGAAGTATTGAAAAACATAAATCAAGGTTTGTAGCTTGTGGATTTTATCAAAAAGAAGGCATTGATTATGAAGAGAAATTTTGTCATGTGCCTAGATACACTTCTATCAAAACCATCATAGCTCTTGCAACCAAGATGAAGTGGAATTTACACCAGATGGATGTGAAAACAACCTTCTTAAATGGTGTTATCGAAGAAGAAGTGTATATAGAACAACCTCAAGGGTTTGAAGTTGAATATAGAAAGACTCACGTCTGCAGGTTGAAGAAGGATCTATATGGATTGAAGCAAGCTCCCAGAGCTTGGTATGGAAGAATTGATAGTTTCCTGATGAGTTTGGGCTTCACCAAGAGTAAAGCTGATTCTAACCTTTACTTCAAGGTTATGAATGATGAGCCAGTTATATTGTTGTTGTATGTGGATGGCTTATTCTTAACTGGAGAAGAAAATATCATTACAGATTGTAAGAAGAAGCTCTCTGCATAATTTGAGATGAAATACCTATGCCTGATGCACTATTTCTTAGGTCTTGAAGTTGGCAGAGCTCAAAGAAGATCTTCCTTAACCAAGGGAAGTATGCAGTTGAAATACTGAAGAGGTTTGATATGTTGGATTGTAAATCCATGAACACACTCATGGAAACAAAGTTGAATCTCTTGGTGGATACTTCGTCAGAATTGGTTGATGCTACTCTGTACAGACGAATCATTGGTTTGTTGATGTATCTGACGAATACTAGGCCCGATACATGCTTTGTTGTGAACAACTTGATTCAGTATCTGGTAGAGCCCAGATGTGTTCACCTTACAACAACAAAGAATGTGATGAGGTACATTAAGGGTAAGTTGGACTTTGGTCTCTATTATAATGGAGATCATGACTTCAAACTGATTGGTTATACTGATTCAGATTGGATTGGAACCGTTTCTAATAGAAAGAGCACTTTAGGATGTTGTTTCAGTCTGGGGTCAGCCGTGACTTCATGGTAGAGTAGGAAGAAATCCAGTATTGCTCTCAGCACGACAAAAGAAGAATACATTGTTGCATATTTTGCCAGTTGTGAAGCCATATGCTTCGAAAGTTGTTGATAAGTCTATTTGATCTGGAGATGGAAGCAATCATGATTCTATGTGATAACCAAAGTTGCATAAAGATGACGAAGAACCATGTGTTCCATGATAAGTCAAAGCACATAGAAATCCAGTATCACTACATTTGTGATATGGTGCAGCGGGGAGTTGTTAAGCTCCAATATGCTGGCAAAGATGAGCAGGTTGTATATGTGTTGACCAAGCCTTGTATCGTGTAAACTTTGAATACTTTCAAGACAAGATTGATATAGTCTGAAAGGACCTCCCTCGAAAGGGGGAGTGATGTTGATGATACTATGGTATCCTGACCAACAATGTGTAGCTCAGTTAGGATTTTATATCCTAGGGGATTGATCATCCCCAGATAGATCATGAAGGTCCGGTAAGGATGGTTTGTTAGAGTACCTGTGCATGTGTATGCATGTTGTGGTCAGTAGTGGTAGCTTCATTAGGATTTTTATAATCCTAGGGAATCTTATGATTCTTGGGAAGATTCTGAAGTTCTAATAAGGAAGGTTTGTTAGAGTACCATGTGGTAGCTCTGCTAGGATTTTATATCCTAGGTAATCTTATGATTCCTAGGTATATCCCTAGGGAATGTCAAAGTATCACAAAATTTTGTTACTCCTGCCTCATTTTGTTGCTCTATGATGATGATGTTTTTTCTCCAACCTCGTGTTGTTGATGATGTTGTTTCTCCAACCTCGTGTTGTTGATGATGTTGTATCAGCCTCATGTTGATGATGTTGATGATGTTATCCTAGCCTCGTGATGATGATGTTGATGATGTTATCTCAACCTCATGTTGATGATGTTGATGATGATGTATCAATCTTGTACTGATTAATGATGTTGTATTAGTGTTATACTAATTGATGTTGATGCAGATAATGATGATGATGTCATTCCAACTCCATGATGTGAACGATGATGATATTGATGATAGAAAAACTTTTGATGATTTATAGATGTGTCATTCAATGTTCCAGATGCTGATGATGTTGCTTCCCTCTCTCTCTCTCCTGATGATGTTGTAGAATACCTTTCTTGTTAAGGGGGAGTGTTGAAATATTGTAACTGTGAAGAATATTCTACTTATTATTGAGTTATTCTCTTATGGATCAATCCCCTTTTTTGGATTGATCATGTCAGGCTTTGTATATGACCAAATCCCCTTTTTTGGATTGGTCAAACCCTAATTAAATGATGCTAATTGAGAAGTCTCCCCCTAGGGCTAGTTAAAGTGATTTTAGCCACTAATTTTAGAAGTCAGCCCTGCCTAATGAAGAGAAACCACCTTAGCACTCCTCAACTAGTATAAATAAGAGAGGCTAGCACCTCATTCTCTCACTCACTCAAGTCACTCATCTAGTGCGCAAGTTTGAAGGAAGTTGTAGTTAGAAGAAGAAGAAGAGAGAGTGTCAACTAAAATATATGCTATCTATTTCGACATTAAATTGTCAACCCGAGGCTCGTAAGCTTCGAGGTGCTAGCACTGTATATGCAGGTCTAGAGCTCTAATCTAGCCTAGCCTAGCATAATCTAATATAATTCCAATGAACTCAAATAATGAAGAGCTTTAAGCAATTATAGAATTATGAACTATTTACCCTAAGCAACTTCAAACAAGGAATTGATGGACTATTTCTAAATAAGAAAATAACAATCTATTTTAAAGCTAGTTAATCTAATCAATTTTTTAAGTAAGCAACAACAAGTAAGTTATTTATCCTTGAGAAAATAAGAAAGTAAACAACTAACCTATCAAGATTATTTTGACAAGTGAACCCTATTCTTAAAAAGAACTCATAACCATTTCTATTCTACAAAGAATAAACATGAATTCAAACAATTCCACAAACCCATAACTAACACTAATTAGAAATTCTAATTCTAATTTATAACAATGAAAATACTCTCTGCAAACCTACAAACTCTTGGCTAATGCCAATTAGAAATCACAACTCAGATTCACAACTAAGATTTCATTAAAAATCATAATCTAAGTAAACTAAACTATCACTAAAAATCATAGTCAAAATCAAACAAAATTCTATTAAAAATCATAACTCAAAAATATGAACCATCACAATAAAACAGTCAAAATATGAACCCAACATTACCCCCACGCCTAAGTATTTGCAGGTCCCACTGCAAACAAAAATGAATTACCCAACATAACTAGACTCACGAAGGAGGGGGTGGATTAGCTTTAGAAGCTTCTCCCTCTTGTTCTGAAGACTTTATGTTGTGCCTCTTAAGATGTTTCAATTGTGCCTGGAGGCTACGTTTGTCATTGGTCATTTGATCAGCCAATCATTGGAGAGAATTCACTTTTTCTTGTAATACCGCATTGTCATGGTGGAGATGCCTATCCATAGTCTTTCACTCTTCCAACTGTTGAAGCAACTGAACATTTTCTTGTTGTAATTTTTCAATGACTAGAGTATGATAAGATGTCTCAAAGGAGGGCTTGGATCCCTTGATGGATGTTGAGGGTCTATCAGCTTTGGAATCTGGTGTAGGCATCTGTGAGGTAGGAGTAACAAAGGGTTTATGAGAGGGAATAGGTTCAGATTTTACTTCTCTATCAAGCTCCAACTCTTCTGCAAAAACTTCCCTAAGTATTTTATGGGGGATTTCATGATCGGAGGATACTTGGATAGGATCTGAACTGCTTGGGGATTTTACAATAGGATTTCCACTTGCACCTCGGGTGCTTCTTCAAAAAGATTCCCCTTTTAACTGATTGGCTCCACTTCTATTTGTAGGGACTACAGGGAAATCTTGTTGAATTTCCTCTTGTAACTTATTGGATTGAGGATCAATAAGTGTTGAGGGCAATGGAGAATTATCACTAGACTTTTTAGTTTTCTTGCTTGATGAGTCTGTAGGGGTATCAACAAGTTTCTTTATTTTTTGTTCAAACAAAGAGATAGTTTGAGTTGGAGGGTTTGGAGTCTGTTAGAGTCCAATAGCTATCAGTGATCAAATGTAATCTTTCAAGGTTATTGTTGGGGTCCTAGTTCAAATTTTTATATTTTCAAATAAAATTTGACATGCCTTTCTATTTTCAAATGAGTCTTGAGCCATCTCCTCCATTATGTCAAAGGGATATTGAAGGAAATATTGCAACAGAATTTGAAAAGGATAGAGAGTATTGTCTTGGAAGAGTCAATGAACACCTGGAGATGATCCTGAAAAAGGACAATAGGGACATCAAGCTTTAGAGACACATGTACAGACACTACTACATCAGAAAATGGATCAGGAAAAGTCACTCAAAAAGTGTTCTACAAGACCACGCTGCTCTTTTGACTATGTTTTTGGTCATCATTTTCAAAAGAGGTTTTTGACCAAATAAAGATGAATTTTTGAAAACCAAATGAGGTTTTCTCTAAGGACATACCAAATCATAATAACCTCCTTAATTTTTTACACAGGTATCATATAGTGGGATATATTCAACTTTCTTGGAGGCCTATTTCAGAAAATCAAATTAACCAATTTAATTGTCTGTTTTAGTCATTCTTTTGTGGCACATATTCCAAGAAAATGGGAATTAATTTCACAAAAATGAGAGAGGTTTGTCTTCACAACAACCCTAGATACAAAAAAAATCCCAGTTTTGTAAAATGTGTTATGGTTAAAGAGTTATCGCTCCATATTTGACCCCTATGTTTTCACTACGCTTCTGTCACAGTCGCTGCGCTTTTGGAAAGTTTGTTTTCAAATCAATTTTGAAGGAGTTAGATGTAGGTTTTTGCTTGTATTAGTGACTCCAAGGTGTAGAGGACATCTTCAAATTTCCATTCATAATTTTTTCATAAAAAAAACTCATCGAGGAAGGCCTCCAAATCATCCTCCAAAGTTGTTTCTCTTCTGCT
The DNA here is from genome assembly GCA_010110895.2 of Picea sitchensis. NCBI lineage: Eukaryota > Viridiplantae > Streptophyta > Pinopsida > Pinales > Pinaceae > Picea > Picea sitchensis. The sequence continues at coordinate 51,865 of SNQJ01S0017745.1, forward strand.
ACAATTTGTTTCCATTTCCATGCTTTCCTATGATTGTTTCATAAAATTATAAGAAGAATTTAAAGTTATTTTCTTTGTTTTGAATGAAACGGTCATGTTATGTTACACCTTCTTCTAATGAATGGATTCATTGTTGGAAAGTTTTACAGGCAGCGTATGCTTGTCATTGATGGCAAGTACAACAATGATGATGGCTTGAGTACAGGAAGAATGTGCCAGGCGGGCACCAAAAGTATTTTGGGAAGATGTTGCAGAGCAAGATCGATAAGATCAGAAGAGATAGTGCAGAGGATCGTTGGCATGTTTAACAGGCAAAGTGTGCTTGTCATTGATGGCAAGTTCAGAATATGCATCGATGGAAAAACAAGAACAAAGTCAGCTCAGGAGGAATTAGCTCAGAGTCAAATGCAGTGCGTAGGTGTGCACCAGGGATGAGCGCGTAGATGGAGGACAAATCTCGGGTGTTAGATCTGAGTGCAGGGTCCGACCATCGTTGGATCCAAGAGAACCTGCACGTTCTTTAAAGTGCAAGATCGAAGCGGTGGTCCAACTCCATTTTGGAGTTTTGGCTATCAGGATTTTGGATATCGGGAGATGGACATGTCAAGAACTCCTACTATAGGAGTCCCGAAGTCGGGAACCCTGAAATCGCGATATGCGAAATCACGACAAGATCGAGACCGTTGGTTCCATAGGACACGTGGCGAAAAATCATCATTTCGCTCATTGGAGAGTCAAAGGAACGGGGTTCCCTAACCTCTCGAAATCGTGAAATAATCCTAACCGTCAGATCGAGGACTGATCTGAACCATTGATCAGGCACAACGAAGGCTCGTGGAGTTGCGAAGTGTCGATAAAATCTTGACCGTTGATCCAAGAGGGATGCGTGGTAGAAGATCAGAGCATGACAAAGACTCCATTTCGGGGTTTCGCGAATTGCGACTTGGAGAGGCAAGAAACAATACCACAGGAATGCCGAAATCGCGAAATGAAAAATCATGAAATGATCTGAGCCATCAGATCAAGGGTTGATTGGGACCGTTGATCCCACGCCACTTCGGAGTTTCGTGGATCAGTAGTTGGAAGCGTCAAGAACATTCACCACAGGAATGCCGAAATCGCGAAATGATCTGAGCCGTCAGATCAAGGGTTGATTAGGACCATTGATCCCATGCATTTTTGGAGTTTCGGGGATTAGGATATGGAGTGTAACAAATCTTTATCCCGGGGATCCCGAAATACCGAAATGCCAATTGGAGAAATAAACGCAAGATCACATGAAGTCAATCCAACGGTGCAGGGGATTTTGGGCAGGATTGGAGGGCTAATGTTGCTCCTCGGAGTCTAACTGCTGGAAACCATTGATGGTATCTGCCAAAGGATTCGAAGAGACCTCTGTGTGATCGCCAGAGGAGATGAAGGGTCTCCAAGCTTCTTCCAATGAATGAAGACGATTCTTAGAGGGACTGACAAGTGGATGAGCGTTGAAGTTTGTAACTAAAGCATAAAGTATAAGCTCGACTATGCCAAAGAAGACGAAGAGTCTCGACTGCCAGAGAGGCTGAGGAATCTCAGCATGACATCCGGTGATGCTGAACGTGTGGGCAAACTGCCAGAGAAGCTGAGAAGTCATAATGATGATCAGACAGAGCACTCACTGTGAAGAGATGCAGAATCATTGTGCATATTTCATGCACAAGGTGCACAGAATCTATAAGTACACAACACAGAGAAGTGATGAGGTTGTTGTTGCTGCAGTGGGTGATGCATGCAGGAAGAAGGAGGTGAAGTGCAGGAGCTGGTATGGAAAGAAGAGAAAAGGGGCATTGAACGAGAATGGTGTACAAAGCACAAAAGGAAGAAGAATAGAAAGTGCAATGTATGCATGCAGGAAGACTGTGAGGCAGATGGAGTAGCGAAATCTTGTAGAACAATGATGAGACTGGTAAGCTGTTGTTAAACAGTATATCACTATAATAAGTTTCAGTAACACATATTGATAATCCAGGGTGGTAGGGAGGTGCTAGGGAGGACTGGTGTCCTCAGAGGTTCAAGTGGGTGCTTGAACACAGGGAGTAG
>SNQJ01S0017745.1:53993-64021 GCA_010110895.2 Picea sitchensis
GCAAAAATAGAGGTTGTAGCCTCACAATGAGTTGGTGCTCATATGTATGATAATGTAAAGAATGTAAATAATACTTATCATATAAAGAATAAGAGGTTTTTACCATGTATGGGTTTCATCGGGAAATATCTGTCTCTGTGTTTCTCATATATGTGACTGATGCTGAATGTGCCATTGTTTATTTCCCTGCATTATTGTGATCATCATTGAGTGCCCTGTAAGGATTTTAAAAGAAGCATAATTGTTTAAGCACGGTAACAACTGATTCACCCCCCCTCTTAGTTGTCCAACATTCACGATCTCTTGCCCATTTTTAAACTCACCTCATCTACCCTATATACAATGAAAAATCCTAAATACTAATGAGTATATCTACATTGCCCCATTCTATCTTTGCAACTCTTATTTTCGAAACCCTGGCCTAGATCCCTAGACCTAGACTCTCATCAGCAAACTCCAAATCAAAACCACACAGAGCTAAATACCTAGCCTAATACAGAGTCACTTAGTCGTGTTCCTCTATTCATAGGTGTGTAACACAGATCTGTAGTGAGTTTAACAATGTGTTATTAAGTTGTAATTTTCACAAAGAACCAGTTAAGAAGTATTCCATAAACATAAAAATAAATAAATAAAATGCACAACAGGATTATAACACACACTGATGTCAGTGGTATATAATTTAGCATTTCAATAAAAATAACTGCTAATATAATAGCCGAGAATATCCTGAAAACAATATAACATAATGTTTACAAAGATTCTACTTCCTCTTCTCATGGATTATAGATAGGCAGTATTTATCATTTGTCAGCTCATGAAAACCCTCCCCCACTCCTAAGTATTGTGACACCTCACAATAAAAAATATAGGGAACCAGTAAATTCTCCCAATAGCCTAATATTTACAGCTTGTTAAGTGTAGAGATAAATTTCACATATCAGTCTGATGAGATGGTTAGAATATAACCCCACCTATAGGATATAATATCCTACATATAGTTAAGAAGAGGTGGGAAAGAGAGTCTTAAGATAGTCTTAAAGTTAGTTCCCAATGACAGATTTATGGATTTCATTGAACTTAGCTTAACCATGCATACTTCTTGTCAGCTTTGTCTACAAGTAATTTCGTACATCAGGACAAGTTCAAGATTTAGGAATTTTATTGTTAATTTTTTGTCAGATTATCATCCTCGCTAGGTAGAATGTCCCGCTGCCAACAATCATGTTCAATACTCCGATGGGTTTACCTAGTCATACCACAGGCCGGTACCTGCTGCCAATAGACCTGTTCAGTATCCCGACGGGTTAGCCTCTTACGCCTTCAAACACTGTTCCACCATCTTTTAAGATTTTAATATAAATATTGCTTTGTGCAAGAAGATGGGGAGACAACTCTGAAAAATACTTTTCTCTCTTTTTTTTAGATTGGGATGGTATTTATGTTAGAGGTTGACTCTCCTTTATGTATTCCTTAGGGATTGTTCTGATGTAAGGGGTACTTAAGCATACGTATCCTATCTAAAGATATGGTATAATCAAGCATTTTTAGTGTGTAGTGGATGGTACCATTGGGAACCAAAAAAAATGTATCTTTAGGCTCAACTCACTTTTTTTTTTTTTTAATTTATTGTGATGTTTCCATGGCTAACCGCTAATCAAACCTCCTTGTTACTCTTTAATAAAGATACTTTACTCACCTACTCATGGTTCTTGGGGAAATTGTACGAGTAACCTCTAAGTTTGATAGTCAAGGTATCACTTCCTTATATCCTCTAGTGGTGGAGGTTAAGAGCAACTGCCATTAAATATGCCTTGAGAAAAAGAAGATAGAAATATTTTCAAAAATATGGCTAATTACAACAAGTCATTATTCAATTGATGCTTAGCAGACAACAAGGTTCAAACATAGAGATATTTTTGAAGGAAAATACTTCCCTTTTTGTCTCCTTGAAATTGTGTACTCGTGGTGAAATAAATACCTGCAGAAATCTCTAGAATTGTCTATCAAAAAACACACTCTAAAATATCAAAAACTGATGAGATCAATGAGATCGATTCACATGAACATGTATCTCATAGTTCTTTTATTAAAAAGAAAATGTAAAATGAGGTTGCATTAGACTTTAAGCTAAACTAACAACATGCAATTTTTATTTACTATCCTACCCTACCTAAAAAGAAAGAAAAATCGTTATTCAAGTGTAAGAACTTTTCCAATGTAACCATGTGCGAAGCAAGATAAGAAACATACCCATATCCGCATATGAAAAATTTACCGCAGTGATTACCTGGATATGAAGAACCAACCAACCTACTTGTTTTGGCATCAGAAGGTGTTGAAGAATCCCTCTCATGGCATCATGATCTAGCTAGGGGTTGGCTAGTTGAGGAATACTATGAGAGCAATTGTACCTATGGTTGGGTGGAAAAGGGAACCCCTTTCAATAGTCTCCAACTAATTTTAAATTTCAGATAAGTGTAATTTTGAGTTTATATCTTATTGACTGGTTTTGTTGTAATATGTAGTTTCTTGAGCTAGATGATGGCATAATCGTTTATCTTGTTGAATGGTATTTTTTTTAATTATGATGGCCTAGTGACATGGGAAATTTTGAAGTAAAGCTTGAATATCATATTCCATTAATGGTTTTCTGCTTACTCATGTTTAGAAAAGAGGACTATTATGAATGGGTTTTTAAGTGAATTTAGGAGAAAATGGTGAGTTGACCTCCTGTCTCAGCTTATATGGGATAATCCTCAAAAGGATTGTCTAAGGACCAAATCCGCAATTATAGAGTCGATATGTACTCTACAGGATTGTTTTGAACTCGTCAATCCATCAAAATTCCTTTTCCTGTTATAGAATTCAAGTTCTATAAATGAAAGGTGATTCCTTCAAACCATTTTTCCATGTGACCTTAGGGCCAAGTCCACGGGCTTAACTAAATATTTGTTAAGATTTTGAAGCTTAGAATTCCTGGGCATACAGAGGTCCCAAGTGACCTTAAGCCCAAAGCCACGAGTTTATTACCTTTCTTGTGGGATTATCGACCTGAGCCCTCGAGGCACTAGGATTTCCATAAGACCGAGGCCCAGGAACCCTGCGCTACACAAAAAGGGTGCTAACAAACCTTTATCCTAAGTCACCAAATACATTACCATCATATGACCAGGACCCTGGAACCCTTCGCTACACCCAAAAGGAGCTAATATTTTCAAGCTTTGGAACTTCAGAGGTCTCAGACTTCAGGATGTTGGAACCTCACAACATTCAATCCTACCAAAGGAAACCTGTCGAAATGGTGACTAGATGGTTTGACCGGAAATTGGCGGTCTCTTATCTATTATCGTGGGATTTGCCTTATCATTAAACACTTACCAACATTTGACCATGGGTATTCTCTTCATCGTTGGTATTCTCTTCAACATTTGACAATGGTTATTCTCTTCACCCAGGTCACGACAATGCCATTTCATATGGCTCGAGAGAGTTGAAACCACGTGGATTCCATGCAGAGAAGCGGATGGCCATTGGCTAATGACGCCCCAAAAACTTCGGAAGGCCATAAATTTCAAACCAGATCTCAATTTCGACAAGGTTATAGTCATTGGAAAGATCTCAGTGAGCACATGGCGATGGTGTCCTCATTTAAAGAATACAGGGAGTTGTAGGAAAGAAAAAAAATTATGCCCCATTCCTTTTAAAGATTACTTAGGGGGTCGGGTGTGTGACAACTCTCCTGTTGAGTCCATCAACACCTTTATTTTCTTTTCCTTTGATATGCTTGATGTCAAATTCATACTCACTTAAAAATTCCAGCCATCTTGTCTGCCTAACATTCAAAGTTGGTTCAAAAATATATTTCACTGTCCTTAATTGAAATCTCTTTCCCATGAGATAATTCCTCCACATATTCAATGCTTGAATTATGGAAACAAGATCCAAATCATGTGTGGCATAATTCCTCTCATGTTCTTTAATATTTCTGGACTCATAACTAATCACATGTCCATTTTGAGCGAGGAATCCACCAAGTCCTTCCTTGCATGCATCTGTACATACCACAAAACTCTCATTTCAGTCAACAATCTTCAAAATAGGTGCACTAGTAAGTAATTATTTCAGCAAATTAAAGTTCTCTTAACACTTTGTTTTCCATTCAAATTTAATTCCCTTCTTTTGCAAAGAAGTGATGGGATGAGCAATCTTAGAGAATCCGTTTATAAATTTCCTGTAGTATCTGAATAATCCCATAAAGGATCTGACTTCTAAAACATTTGTTGGTGTTGGCCATCCTCTAATGGCTTCAATATTTTTAAGATCTACTTCAATACGTTCTTCTGAAATAATGTGTCCCAAATAATGGATCATTTATTGATAGAAAGAACACTTACTAAGATTGGCATAAGGTTGATGTTCTCTCAACACTTGCAACACCAACCTCAAGTGATGTTCATGCTCTTTCTCTGACTTAGTATAAATGAGTATGTCATACAAGAACACAATGACAAATTTATCCAAATAATTTTTGAATATGCCATTCATTAAGAACATAAAGACAGTTGGTGCATTGGTCAGTCCAAATGGAACCACTACAAATTCATAATTTCCATACTTGGTTCTAAAGGTTGTCTTACTAATATCTTCTTCCTTGATTCTTACCTGATGGTATCATGATCTCAAGTCTATCTTTGAAAATATATTTTCCCCTCCTAGTTGATCAAAGAGGTTATCAATTCTGGGTAAAGGGTATTTTTTCTTCACAGTGGCTTTATTTAGCTATGTAAAGTCAATACACAGTCTCAATGTTCCATCCTTCTTTTTGACAAAGAGTATTGGTGCTCCCCAAGGAGAGACACTTAGGTGTATGTACCATTTCTTCAACAATTCTTCCAGTAAAATTTATAATTCTCTTAATTCTGGTGTACGCATTCTGTAAGGAGTTTTTGATATTGGAGCAACTCTTAGTACTAAATTAATAGAGAAATCTATCTCCCTCTTGGGTGGAAATCCTGATATTTCTTGGAATACATCTTCAAACTCTTGCAATATTGAGTAATTTTCAAGGCTTGGCCCTTTGTTATTTTTTGCCTCCTCCACATGAGCTACATACAATTGATATCCTTTCTTGAAATATCTCTTCAACTGCAAGGCTGAAATATCCCTTATAGAAATGGGTCTTGCAATTCCTTTCACAATGCTCTGTTTTCCTTCTTCATCAAGACATGTAAATGTCTTGTTATGACAATCTAAAAAAACATGATGTTGGTCCAACCAATCCATTCCAATTAGGATATCATAAGATCCTAATGGGATGATATTCATATCATAATTAACACTCATTCCATTTAGATTTATTGGACATCCTTTAATAGTCTCATTGATCCTTCTTTTGATTCTACTGGCTAGTTGATCCAAACTTGATTTTTCAAGCTTGCTTTTATCCAAATGAAATATTTCCACTATTTTAGGATCAATGTAACAATGGATTTCCCTTGAATCAATTAAAATATCAATAGGCTGATTAATTATCTTAGCTTCCACTTCTATCATATTGGATTGGTATTCTTCTTGTCGATCTTCTAAGCCTGCATATATTCTTTGAACACTTCTGCCAATGTCTTCTATTGTTGTATCTTCTTGGATGTTGTGCATGGTCTTCATTTTGTCTTCTTTATGATGAAAATCCTTGTACATGTGATCTTCTTTGCATGCCCAACATTTGATTGGTGGTCTTCCGCTTTTTCCAAAGGAGTCTTCTCTCTTTGGCTCATCCTTAACACACTGATCTTGTTGATTTTTACTAGGATTGTTTCTATTGAAAGGAAATTTTAATCCCTTCCTTATCTTATCATATTTCGCTTTCTTCTTATCCTTCCAATATTTATGTAAGGATTCTCTACCATTTCCTTGTTCATACATGTACTTTTCCTTCCTGATGATCTCCGTAAAAGTTTTGGGTTCATCATATTGAATCTTCTCTTTATAAAACGATGGCAATCCACTCAAGAACTTTGTTTCTTCACCTTCTCGTCCTTTATAAACCCTACATACTTCAGAAATACAAAGAAATTCTTTTCATATTCTCCCATGGTCATGCTTCCCACCCTGATTTCAAAGAACTCTTGCATTTTCTTGTCATAGAAGTGCTCTGAAATATACTCCTTCTGAAAATATCTCTTGAACTACTTCCAAGTGATCCTTCTCTCATTAATCTGTTCAACTTGCTTCAGTTGATCCTGTTGAAATATTGTAACTACGAATAATATTTTACTTATTATTGAGTTATTATCTTATGGATCAATCCCCTTTTTTGGATTGGTCATGTTAGGCTTTGTATATGACCAAATCCCCTTTTGTGGATTGGTCAAACCCTAATTAAATTATGTTAATTGAGAATTCGGGCCCTAGGGATAATTAAAGTGGTTTTAGCCACCAATTGGAGAAGTCGGCCCTACCTAATGAATATACACCACCCTAGCGCTCCTCAACTAGTATAAATAAGAGAGGCTAACGCCTCATTCTCTCACTCACTCAAGTCACTCATTTAGTGTGAAAGTTTGAAGGAAGTTTCAGTTAGAAGAAGGAGAAGAGAGAGGCACATTGCTCAGTCTTGGATATTCTCTAGTGTTTGTTCTTTTGTCTTCGCATTGTATTGGCAATCTATATTAAGGATTTTTTTGTTAGGTTTTCTCCCCCATGAGGGTTTCCCAAGATAAAATGTTGTGTACCTTGTGATTTTGTTTCTTTCAGTGATCCCTCTTATGTTATTATTGTCTAGTAAATTGAAAAGAAATTAATAGCAGCTCTAAAATTGAACATGGGATCAGAGCTTGACTGAATAGAGCACCTTTCATCGGGTAACCAAAAATGTCACTATTGTCATACAAGAAAATTACGACTTTTTATTGGAAGAGAATTTCAGCCTAAAAACCATCTAGGGAAGTGCACCCTAGCCTAGCGAACTCATTGGTAGCTTGAGTGCACCTTTTCAATGGAAAAAACCTCCAAAAAGTGAAACCCTGGTTTTCAATGGTACTAGAAAATCATAAAACTAGGAAACCAGAACCAATACCAGAAGTACTAGTCCATATTTGTGCAGGTCCAATTTCAAGGGGTTAAATTTGGATCTTCTAAAAACAGACTGCACCAGCCTACTCGCTCAGCCAAGGGCACCTCCTGGTAAGTTCACATTTAATTTCTGAGCACTTTCAATTTTTGGTCATTTTCCCAGCTCCAGGTCAAGATGTCTGCAAGCACCAAGCTTGTTGACAGGCTAGAAGGTGTGGAAAACTATTATTCCTAGAAGTATAGGATTTAACTCATTCTTGAAGAGAATGATCTTGCAAAATTCATAAAGGAAAATGTACTGGAACTCGAAGAAGATGCAACTAAAGAAAAATACAATAAGGATATGGTTAGGGCCAAAAGAATCATTGAAGACTCTATTAAAGATCACTCCAAAAGAATCATTAAAGACACTATTAAGAATACTCCAAAAGAGATGTTTGATGCCATAACTAGAATTTATGAAGGAAAGAACCTTAACCGAAAGATGAACTTGAGAACCCAACTCAAGAATACAAAGATGCAGAAAGGAGAAACAATTCATGAGTATTTCTCTAGGATTTCTCAATTCAAGGAACAAATAGAGGAAATTGGATGAATATTAACTCATCATGACAACTCTTAATGGTCTCACAAGAACTTGGGATTCCTTCATCCAAACTATTTGTGCAGCCAAAAAGGAAAAAATACAATTTGAGAGTCTGTGGGAATAATGTGTTCAAGAAGAAGCAAGAGTAGCTAACCAAGAAGAAGTATTATTAAGGGATGAAGACCAAGCCCTAGCTACTCGTGATAAAGGAGGAAATAAGAGGTCTCATTTCCAAAAGGATACCCATATTCATAAAGAATCTCACGCCCCAAGGAGATTCACATATAAATAATCTCACCCTCCAAGGAGATTCTAGAAATATCAAAAGTGAAAAAGAAAAGAAAAAGACTTCTCCTCTTACCAATGCTATCATTGTTATAAGATGGGACATATTGCTAAGAATTTTCCAGCCAGAAGGGAAGAATGCAAGAAGAGAAACAACAAAAAACATCATGCCCATACAGTTGAAGATGATGAGCTACCCAAGAAGGTGACTAAAGAAGAAATTGAAGATTATGTTTTATTTTACGCCCTCTCAAGATCTGTGACACCTGGAGAGGATACTTGGATCATAGATAATGGTGCTTCTAAGCACATGAAAAATCATAAGTACATTCTCTCTAGCCTTACATAAAATAACTTTCCCCAGATAGTGACTCTCGAAGATTATTATCAATATCCTATCAAAGGAATGAGAGAATCAACCTATAAACTTGATTCTGGGACCCCAATGAAGATGAAGGATTTACTATAAGTACCAGGTTTGAAAAAGAAATCACTTTCTATCTCAGCTTTAGATAATAATGGCTTCAGAGTTTCATTTATAGATGGTGAATTTCTTATGTGGCCTAAAGGAAAAACCATACAAGATTTAATTTTCATTGGAATATAAGAAGGTTGCATGTATAAGTTAAAAGGTCACTCAGATGCAGCCTTGACTCACTCCACTGAGATTCCATGTGAACTTTGGCATAAAAGACTAGCTCACATCAACTACAAAGCCTTACCATATGTGATTAAGGTAGTTACAGGTCTACCGGAATTCAAGGTTGATCATGAAGGTGTGTGCAAGGGATGCGCACAAGTAAAGAACATAAAGAATCCTTTCCCGAAGAGTGACAGTAAATCAGAAGGAATATTGGAGATCATCCACTCAGATGTATGTGGCACAATGCCATCAACCTCTCTTAGTGGGTATGTATACTACGTGTCATTCATTGATGATTATTCTCGCAAGACTTGGGTTTATTTCTTGAAATCAAAAGATGAAGTATATGGAAAATTAAAGGAATTCAAAGCCTTGATAGAAAATCTCTCAAAAATAAAAATTAAGATACTCGGGTCAAATAATGGAGGAGAATACACCTCAAAATAATTTGTAAGATTTTGTATAGATGTCGGGATTAAGAGGGATCTCACCACTCCCTATAATCCTAAGCAAAATGGTGTAGCAAAAAGAAATAATAGAACAATAATGTAAGTAGTGAAGACTATGATCCACAATCAAGATCTTCTAATGCACTTATGGGCTGAAGCAACAAGAACAAAAATTTATGTCCAAAATAGATTATCCCATAGTGCACTTGTATTCAAAACCCTCGAAGAAATGTTCTCTTGAAAGAAGCCAGAAGTAAGCCATCTCAATATATTTGGTTGTCCAGTGTTCATACACACTAGTACATATGACCAAATTTGCGACGGTTTTTCATTGATATTGCCACACTTATATGTCACAATTTCCACAAAAGTCGAGATTTTTTTTCGTCGGAATAATTCCGTCGCTATATCCACGATCCAGGTGTGCATGGAAACATCGATGAAATTAGCTCTCCACATGTCACCACCTTCAAGATAGTTTAACCCTATGCATCGTCGCAATTACAACGAAATTTCATCGCAATAACAATGAAGAAGCATGACAATTACGACGAAACTTCATCGCAAATTGGGACGAAAATTTATGCCAAGCCAATAACTTACGATACAGATGCTAAATGTGCGACGCAAAACCTTCGCAAATTGAGACAAAAATCCGTAGCAATATCGACAAAAATGTATCTCAAGACCAAACTTACGACGTAGATGTTGTATGTGCGACGAAAAGTCGTGGCAAATTGAGACGAAATTTCGTCCTTATTGTGATGGTTGTTCAAAATAGAAATTTGTTTCCGACGAACTATCATCGATATTGCAACGATGACTTTAAGTTTAAAAAAAATAAAATTACATGAGATATGGTATTACCATATTACAAGATTACCATATTACATTGTAATATGGTATACAATTGTAATATTGTAATATTCTATTGAAAGATGGATGTTAGAGAAAATGTGTAGATATTTTAGATTGAACAAGATTATAGTGT
>SNQJ01S0017745.1:95597-112322 GCA_010110895.2 Picea sitchensis
AAAAAGATATCATATGATATATTATATAATAAAAGGATATCAAAAACGCATTTTATAAAACAAAATTATATAAGAAATTTTGAATACATTTATTATATTAAGAAAAATATAATATTAATATTTTTATTAATATTAATTATTTGATTAAAAATATATATAATATCAATATTATTTATTAATATTATTTATTTGAATATATTTATTATATTAAGAAAGATATCATACTTTATATTTTAAACTAAATGTATAATAACAATATATTAAGAAATACCACATTTTATATTTTGTTGAATTTAAGATATTTTATATTTGTTGAAAGATATAAATATCTTTTTGAAAGATTTCATTATAAAAAAATTATTTCTTCTCAAAATTTTATTTCATTATAAAATATAAAAAGAAAACATCATGACATGAAATAATTTGTCATCTTTGTGACACCAAAATGGTTGAAAATGAAAAACACTTTCCCCTATAATGTCATTGTATGAACACTTTAGTAGTGTGAATCTATCCAAGAAAAACAATACCATGACATTGATCACAGTTAATCATAAAATGATTCAAGTTAAATATTTTACTACTATCAATCATAATTGTTTTTAACTCATTCCTTTGTGCTTTCTTAACAATTGCAAATTGCGACACCAAAAAGTAGAATGCATAAATGCATACTCTAATTTTATATATGCTTATTCAAAAGGGATAGATTTTATAGTTCAAGATCAAATTTTATCAATGTCCTTAAAAAAACTATGATTCTAAGTTTCATTCTATGTAATATATCGCATGAGTTCAAGGTTCCTATATTTTTCACAAAGCATGAGTTCAAAGTTCCTATATTTTTCACAAAGGAAACACTCTTAGATTTTTTTTTTAAAGTTTCACCAAAGCTTACTTTTCATAATGTGTGGGACACAAACAAAACTTTTCATGTGATGAACATGCCACCGGCATTGCAATATGAAGAACAAAACAAGACATTACAACATGATGAACATAGTGATGTTGCATTGTGTCCAACATACTAACATTGGACAATGACGAACATAGTAATGTTGCAATCTAACGAAAATAATAATGTTGCAATGTGAAGTAGAACCCCCTACCTCAGCAGGTTCTGCGTGACCTCCTAGTCTTAGGATCGTTCCAAATCTTCCCCTAAGTCAGATTGAATCTTTGGTTTCCCCACAAGGAATACCACACACACAAGGTGTATTCCACAACTGACCAACAAATATGATCGGGGCTTTTCTTTTCCTTTCAGGATTTCAGATTTCGTGATTTTGTGAATCCTGTTGTAGAGCCCCTTGTCTCTTCAACCTCCAAAACCTGAAACGTCAACGAGGGTTGACTCCTTCAATGCGTCAAACACACGCCTCTTGTTCCCACTTATTTCGGCTTTTCGAAACTTGAGTGATCGACCAACACTCGTTCCTCTTCCCTTATAATTTTTCGGTTTCTGAAATTTCCCCTTTTGGTGAGATCGAAGGTCTTTCAGGATTTTCCCCGAAGCTTGACCACTCCCTTGACTTCTATCACATGTATCCTCTGATTAATGCTTAGGACCCACCTTTCGGCTTTTTCCTTTTCACAATTTCAGGAGTTACGTTGACATGCAACTCTGTCTCTTGACTCCCAGAACACCAAAATCTGATTGGACCCACGGCTATTGTCCTTCAACATTTCAGGAATTTTTCCTTTCACTCTTCGGTATTTCACAACTTGCGAGATCCACAGCAGAAAGGTTCCTCACCTCCCAAAACTCCGATCTCCAAATTCCTGAAACCTCACATCCAACGTGATCTACGACTGACATCCTCCATGATTCGACGACTTTGGATCTTTCGAATTTTTGTGAACCTGGGAGTTTGAAACTCTCGATTCCAAATATCACTTCCTCTTCTACTACCTGACACTTGAAGTGTCGAAATTCTAAAATTCACCCCAAGGCACGTCACGTTTTGCGACTTCGGTATTTTCAATGCTAAGCGCCCCGGCTCCTTGTCATCAAGATTTTCGGTATGCCGAACCCCAAAATACCAAAATTTCACACTTGATTATCCTTTTCGTGAACCAGGAGTTTGAGTGACCAAGGGTTTTGACCTGCACTCCCAACTTACAGGTCCCGAATTCCCAAAATGATTTGACGGCTCAGACAGACCACGATCAACGGTCTACATTGATTCTTGATGTCAAGGTAGCAGATTCATCCAAATCCTAACCACCTTGCAGCTCCTTTGGATCCTACGTTCCCCGCGATTTCGCAAGTTCTCCTCGGAGAATTCTGACTGCCCGATTCACTCCTCAATGACTTATGCGAGACGAATCGATGTTCTCCCTCCTAAACTTGCCTTTTATGAGATGCTTTCAACTTTCATTTCCCTTTGAACACTTCAAAGGTACTATCCCTCCTGAGATTTCACTTGAAAACTCAAGTCCCTAAAAGGAATTTTGCTCGCACTCCTTGCGGAAATCTTTCAAATAACCTCTAGTTATTTGAGTCCTCGACTCTGTGCACTCTTTGCAACATCATTCCTTCCACCTTCACCTTAGTTGATAACTTTTAAGGTTTCAACTAGCCTGCGTACACCTTGCACGGCTCTATACTTCACCTGCACTTCTATTGGTATGAGAACAACGGTATCTCTTCTGAGCTTTCTGAGATAAAACTCAGACTCTTGTCAACGCACACCTTAAGGACGTTTCACTGCACTCCTTGCAGGAACTCTCAGGATGAGAAACAATTGAAACTCATTCTTCTCCTCTCTCAGACTTCATATACTTAACATGAAATCACACATTCAACACAACATTGAAACAAATGCATAAACAGAGAGAATAAAACAACTGTAAGCGTACCATTCAATAAATGTAAATAGGAAGCATCATAACACCATGAAAATTGAGTCAAAACTTCATATATTAACTCAAGTGCTCCTATACATGGGTTCTTCTCTGCAGCTCTCTGCTACATCTCTCAGCTTAAAAAAAAACTCTCCTTCTTCTATTCTCATGATACAATAATACAAGGGTGAGGGTGTCTATATCCATTTTCCCTCCTACGCTTCTAAAACTGTCTAATCTCTTAATTCAAATCTACCTACTTTCATTAAACAGGATTAATGTCTATTACATCCGGAAGATGAGAGAAAATCGCTCAAGATTTGTTTACAACATGCAAGTACACTTCCTTTAACTACTACATTAATATCTGCTCATTAATTTTTCAAAAACATTTCAAAATGTTTAAAATGTGTTCTGCGTTTTTCTAACTGTCTTCCTCCTTTATGGTTGCTTGGCTAGCTACTTACGATGCTCCTGCATCTTATTCCCTCTCTTGAAAATTTTTATGAACTCCTATTCATGAGCTCTTGCATGGTCTGTCCATGCCTATGAATTTCTGCTTCATCTTCCCAACTAGCATCTTCAACTGGATGTCCCTTCCATTTGACCAAGTATTCAAAATACTTTTTTCTTCTGGTCTTTTTGCTAATCCTTTTGTCAATTATGCTTTCCATCTATGGATTTTCAGCTACAGGCATTTGTTTTGTCCATTGAATCTCTTTCTATTCCTTCTCTGCTCCTACTTCTTCAGCTCTGTAAGGGTACAAATCTACAACATTGAATATCGGTGAGATTTCGATCCCATCGAGTAACTCAATCTCATATGTGTTTGCCCCAAATTTTGCTTATGACCTTGCATGGGCCAATCTTTTTCATCTTCAGTTTGTTATATGTTTCCCTTGGGAACCTTTCCTTCCTCAGATGCGCAAGAATTAAATCACCAACTTTAAATTGAAGTTCTCACCTGTGTTGATCTGCTCTCTGCTTGTATTCTTGACTTGAACTCTGCAATCGCTCCTTGACTCAGCTATGAAGCTCCTTCATTCCTTCTACAAAGTCTTCTGCACTAGCACTCCTGAATTCAGCTTGCTCTGAATCTTTCAATTCAGAAACTCCCCTTGGTTGCATTCCATATACAATCTGGAATGGACTCTTCCCTGTGCTTCTGTTAAGCGAATCATTATAAGCAAATTCCACCTATGGAATAATGTGATCCCATTGACTGTGGTGTTCAGTCACTAAGCTCCTCAACAAATCTCCCAAGCTTCTATTCACGACTTATGTCTACTCATCCATTTGAGGATGATATGCTGAGCTAAAAGACAAACTTGTCCCCAAATTTTTCCATAAGGTCCTCCAAAAATGCCCTACGAACTTGGTATCTCGATCAGACACGATACTCCTTGGCAAGCTGTGAAGTCTGAAGACTTCCTTGAAAAACAGGTTTGCAATATGAGTTGCATCACTGATTTTTTGGCATGGTATGAAATGTGCCATTTTTTAAAATCTGTCGACTACCACAAAGATTGAATCATAGCCTCTCTGTGTTCTTGGCAGTCCCAATAGAAAATCCATGCTCACTATGTGTGCTGACAAATACTGCATCTGTCCACAAATTTCTTAACATCTTTCCTCATCCCTGGCCAAAAATATGAGCCATTCAACTTTGAGAACGCCTTATCATGACCGAAGTGTCTGGCCAATCCTCCACTATGTTTTTCCTTCAGCAGGTTCTCCCTCATGGAGCATTTTGGAATACATAGTTGATTGCCCCAAAATAATAACCCATCATGGATCATATACTCAGTTCATTGGCTTCTGTCCCTGAGAATTGGATTCTCAGATGCCTCATATGCCTCCTTAAAATATGGGTCATCCCTATACATTTCTTTGAGGTTATCAAAACCCAAAGTCTTGGCTAATTCCTGCATAAGCAAACATTTCCTGCTCAAAGCATTAACAACTTTGTTAGCAGTTCCAGAAATATGTTTAATCAAAAAAGTAAAATTTTGCATGAATTCAACCCATTTAACATGTTTTTGGTTCAAATTCTCTTGTTGAGTCACGAATTGTAAATCATGATTATCACTGTACAAAATAAACTCTTTAGGAACCAAATAATGTCTCCATTTCTTCAGTGCTTGTATGACTGCATAGAATTCTTTGTCATATGTTGAGTACTTGATCTTCACTTCATTCAGTTTTTCACTGAAGTATGTGATCGTTCTATCGTCTTGGCTCAAGACCACTCCAATTGCAAATCCACTCGCGTCACACCTGACCTAGAATGTCTTGCTAAAATCCGGCAAAACCAAAATTGGTTACTCCGTGATCTTCTTCTTCAATAGGTTGAATCTCTTCTCTGCTTCTTCTATCCAGTGAAAAGACTTGTGTATTTTCTTCACTGTATCCATCATTTGTGCACTAATTCCACTAAAATTTCGAATGAATTTCCTGTAGAAACTTGCCAAACCATGGAAGCTTCGAACTTCAAACACACTCTTCGGCAATGGCCAATTCTTAATTGCATCTACCTTTTCTAGATCCATCTTCAACTCATTTGTAGAGATAACAAAACCCAAATAAATGAGTTTCTTCCTCATAAATGACAATTTCTTGATATTTATTAGCAATTTCTCTTGCTATAATCTCCTCATCATTGTAGCTAAATACTTTAAGTGCTCTGCTTCTGTTTTGCTTAAGATTAATATATCATCAAGATATACGATGATGAATTTTCCAATGAAATCCTTCAGGACTTCGTTCATCAACCTCATGAAAGTACTAGGTCCATTCATTAAGCCAAATGGTATGACAAGCCATTCATACAGCCCCTCATTCGTCTTGAATGTTGTCTTCCATTCATCACCTTCTCTCATTACAATTTGATGATACCCGCTTTTCAAATCAATCTTTGAAAATAACTTTGCTCCACTCAAGCAATCCATCAAGTCGTCCATCCTTGGTAATGGAAATCTACATATGATGGTAATCTTATTGATTTCCCTTAAGTCTATACACATTCTCCTGCCTCCGTCTTTCTTTGGGTTGAGCATTGTTGGAACATCGCATGGACTCAAGCTCTCTTGAATCAATCCTTTGTCCATTAAGTCCTGGACCTGTCTCTTAACTTCTTCATTTTCCTGCAGCGTCAACCTGTACGCGGCTTTGTTTGGTAAAATAGCTGCAGGTATAAGATTTATATGATGGCTTATACTCCTGATAGGTGGTAACGAACAAGGTAATTCGTCCACTACTATATCAACAAATTCTCCCAGCAATTCCTGGATTGCTTTTGGTAAATCATCTATTCTCGTACTGGTCAAAACAATTTTGGGCTTCCTGACCATAATAAATTGTGTGTCTTCCTTCTTCTTAACCTCGTTAAGAAGTTCCTTCCCACTCATGAGAAGTACAATGTTGCTCATCTCTGTTTTCACCTCTTGGTTTTTAATCGGCAACAACATGTGCATCCTCCCATTTTTCTCCAGGGTGTACGTGTTCTTTCTCCCATCATGAATCATGTTCCTGTCATATTGCCTTGGTCTACCCAGAAATAGATGACAAACGTACATGTGAGTGACATCACATAATATTTCATCTTTATATCCTCCTATTTTAAATTCAACTAAACATTGTTTAGTGACATTTACCTGATGTCCTTTTTGTAGCCACGAAACTCTGTATGGGCTTGGATGTACAACAGTCCCCATCTTCAGATTTTCTACCATCTCTGTAAATACGAGATTATTTGTGCTACCGTTGTCCACTATGACCTTGCATACCCTATCTTTGGTTTTGCAAGCAATCTGAAACAGACTGCTTCTTTGGGTTGGGTTCTCTGCCTCCTTATCTGTCTTCAAGAGAACTTTCCCCATCATCAAAGATCTTCCACCCTCAACATCTTCTGCCTCAACATTCTGTCCTTGAGCTTCTGCAATGTGAGTTTCACCACCATATTTTTTCTTATCTAGACACTCATAGGATTTATGTCTGATCTTTCCACAGAAAAAGAATTTTACTTCATTGCCTCTGCCTCTTCCTCTTCCTCTAGCTCAAGGAAAAGTATTTTTATCAGCATATTGCCCTCTCTGTGAGCTTCCTCCTCTCTCATGTTGAGTTTGGGGTTTCTTCCCCTCTTCTCTAGATTTCTGAGTTCTGTCTTGGGCAATTGTTTTTCCTCTGGCTTGACTTCTACCTCGACCTCTTTGACCTTTCTTCCGACTCAGCTTCTCTTCAGATTTTAGAGCTATATGATAAGCATCTTCCACATTTCGAATGGTCATCATGCTCATCTCATCTTGAATTTCATACCATAGACCATTCATGTATCTAACAACTTTTTCATCATCACTTTCCCGATGACCTACTCTGATGTTTATCTTGTAGAACTCTTCAGTGTATTCTTTCATTGACATCAACTTCTATCTCAAATTCTGCATCCTCCGAAACAGACTGATTTGATAATCCTTGGGTATAAATTTGGCTTTCATCTTTGCAACCATTCTAACCCATCTTTTGATTTTCTGCTTGCCCTTACAACTTTTATCTACCTACAGTTCATCCCACCATAGTGCTGCATGCCATTTAAGTCTAGTAACAGCATGTTTGACCTTCTTGTCTTCCTCGACATCCTCATAGTTGAAGTACTTGTCTAGAGATCTAATCCAATCTAGAAGCTCTTCAACATCCAGGTTTCCCTCATACACTGGAATGCCCATTTTTGCTCTGGCACCTATCCTTGCAACAACCCTGAATAGGCGTTTGTTCACAGCATCTTCAACTGCAACTTCTTCTCCTTCATTTCCAGCTTCATTTTCACTTTCGTCCTCGTTGATATCCCCAGCGTCAACTGTGTGCCTCTGTGATGTCTCCATGGCATCAAGTCTGGCACATAACTCGTGCATTTCTCTTTCTCTTGCTAGATCAGACATTGGCATTGGCCTGTCTCTTCTTCTCGACAACATGGCTGTAAAATGTTCCCCTATTCTCTATGCTACAGAAAGCAAAGAACTTGTTCTGAGCTCTGATACCACACTGATGCATATCAGACTACTCCTTTTCCTCTAGCTCCTTCTGCCTAAAATATACAGATAAAATCAAGCTCTGATATCACACTGACGCAGCACCCCCTTCCTCAGCAGGTTCTGCGCGACCTCCCAGTCTTAGGATCATTCCAAATCTTCCCCTGAGTTAGATTGACTCTTTGGTTTCCCCACAGGGAATATCACACACACAAGGTGTATTCCACAACTGACCAAAAATATGATCGGGGCTTTTCTTTTCCTTTCAGGATTTGAGATTTCACGATTTTGTGAATCCTATTGTCAATCCCCTTGTCTCTTCAACCTATGAAACCCGAAACATCAATGAGGGTTGACTTCTTCAATTCATCGAACACACGCCTCTTGTTGCCACTTATTTCAACTTTTCAAAACTTGAGTGATCGACCAACACTCGTTCCTCTTCCCTTATGATTTTTCGGTTTCCGAAATTTCCCCTTTTGGTGAGATCGAAGGTCTTTCGGGATTTTCCCCGAAGCTTGACCACTCCCTTGACTTATGTCGCACGTATACTCTGATTATAGCTTACGACCCACCTTTTATCTTTTTCCTTTTCGCGATTTCAGGAGTTGCATTGACACGCAACTCTGTCTCTTGACTCCCGGAATGCCAAAACCTGATTGTGCCCACGACTATTGTCCTTCAATGTTTCGGGAATTTTTCCTTTCACTCTTCGAGATTTCGCGACTTGCAAGATCCACAGCAGAAAGGTTCCTCACCTCCCGAAACTCCGATCTCCGAATTCCTGAAACCTCACCTCCAATGTGATCTACAGCCAAGATCCTCCATGATCCAACAACTCTAGATCTTTTGGATTTTTGTGAACTCGGGAGTTTGAAACTCTCGATTCCAAAGATCACTGCCTCTTCTATTTCCCGACACCCGAAGTGCCAAAATTCTGAAATCCCAAAATTCACCCCAAGGCACGTCGCGTTTCGCGACTTCGAAATTTTCAATGCTAATCACCCCGGCTCATTGTCATCAAGATTCTCGGTATGATGAACCCCGAAATACCAAAATTTCACACTTGATTATCCTTTTCACGAACAAGGAGTTTGAGTGACCAAGGGTTTTGACCTGTACTCCCAACTTACAGGTCCCAAATTCCCAAAATGATTTGACGGCTCAGACAGACCATGATCAATGGTCCATTTTGATTCTTAATGTCAGGGTGGTATATTCATCCAACTCCTAACCACCTTGCAGCTCCTCTGGATCCTACGGTCCCCACAATTTCACGAGTTCTCCCCGGAGAATTATGATCGCCCGATTCACTCCTCAATGACTTCTGTGAGACGAATCGGTGTTCTCCCTCCCAAACTTGTATTTTATGAGATGATTTCGACTTTCATCTCCCTTTGAACACTTCAAAGGTACTATCCCTCCTGAGATTTCACTTGCAAACTCAAGTCCCCAAAAGGAATTCTTCTCGCACTTCTTGCGGCAATATTTCAAATAACCTCTGGTTATTTGAGTCCTCGACTCTGTGCGCTCTTTGCAATAGCAGTCCTTCCACCTTCACCTCAGTTGATAACTTTTAAGGTTTCAACTAACCTATGCACACCTTGCACAGCTCTGTACTTCACCTGCACTTCTGCTGGTATGAGAACAACAGTATCTCTCCTGAGCTTTCTGAGATAAAACACAAAATTTTGTCAACGCACACCTTGTGGACGTTTCATTGCACTCCTTGTAGGAACTCTCGGGATGAGAAACAATTGAAACTCATTCTTCTCCTCTCTCAGACTTCATATACTTAACATGAAATCACACATTCAACACAACATTGAAACAAATGCATAAACAGAGAGAATAAAACAACTGTAAGCATACCATTCAGCAAATGTAAATAGTAAGCATCATAACACCATGAAAATTGAGTCAAAGCTTCATATATTAACTCAAGTGCTCCTGTACATGGGCTCTTCTCCACAGTTGTCTACTACAGCTCTCAGCTTAAAAAAACAAACTCTCCTTCTTCTATTCTCATGATACAATAATACAAGGGTGAGGGTGTCTATATCTGTTTTCCCTCCTACGCTTCTAAAATTGTCTAATCTCTTAATTCAAATCTACCTACTTTCATTAAACAAACTTAATGTCTATTACATCCAGCAGATGACAACAAATCATTCAATATCTATTTACAACATGCAAGTACACTTCCTTTAACTACTACATTAATATCTGCTCATTAATTTTTCAAAAACATTTCAAAATGTGCAAAATGTGTGCTGCACTTTTCCAGCTATCTTTTGCCTTTATGGTTTCTTGGTTGGCTTCTTACGATGCTCCTGCATCACAATGTGATAAACATAAATTGACATCATAATGTGATGAACATAGGCATGTCATCGTAACATAAATAAACATTTTACTCTAGTGCAGGTCATCCTTTCATTGCAATGTGATGAACATTTCCTCATGTTGCAATGTGACACACTTATTGTAATGTTGCAATGTGACAAACAATTCCAAACATCGCAATGTGTCGAACACATTAACTTTTCAATCTACCAAACATATTAACGTCACAATGTGATGAACATATAATGTTGCAATGTGATGAACATATTAAAGTCGGAATGCGACGAACATAGTAACATTGCAATCTACCAAACATAGTAATGTTGCAATTTGATGAACATAGGCATGTCATCGCAATGTGGATAGTAATGTCACAATGTGAATAGTAATGTCAGAATGTAACGAACATAAACATAGGTTGCAATGTATCTCACATCTCCCTATCATTGCAATATGATGAACATTTCCTCACATTGCAATGTGATGTACATATATTGACGTCACAATGTGACAAACACTTCCAATCGTTGTAATGTGACAAAGATATACGGACATCATAATGTGACAAACATTTCCAAACGTTGTAATGTGTCAACCATATATGGATGTGGATAGGCATGTTGTCGCATTCTGTCGCACATCATCTTAGCGTCACAATGTGATGAACATTTCCTGATGTTGCATTGTGACGCACTTATTCCAATGTCGCAATGTGACGACAATTTTCAAATGTTGCAATGTGTTGAACATAGTAACATTGAAATCTACCAAACATAGTAAAGTCACATTGTGATGAACACATAGTAATATAGTGTTGCAATATGATGAACATAGTAACGTCGCAATGTTATGAACATAGTAACATTGCAATCTATGAAACATAGTAACGTCGCAATCTGACAAAAATAGCATGTTGTCGCAATGTGGATAGTAGCATCGCAATGTGACAAACATAAATACATGTCGCAATGTGAAAAACATAAATACATGTTGCAATGTGTCCCACATCACCCTATTAGCACAATATGGAAAACGTTTCCTCACATTGCAATGTGATGCACATATCATGAGGTCGCAATGTGACAAACACTTCCAAACATTGCAATGTGTCAAACATAGTAAACTTGCAATCTACCAAACATCGTATTGTCGTAATGTGACGAACATGTATTGACGTTATAATGTGACAATTATTTTCAAACGTCATAATGTGTCGAACATAGTAATGTTTCCATCTACCATGCATAGTAACATCACAATGTGACGAACATATATAGACACCCCAATGTGACAAATATTTCCAAACATAGTAATGTGTCTAACATAGTAACAATGCAATATACCAAACATAGTAACACCGCAATGCAACAAACATATATGGACGTCACATTGTGACAAAAATATATGCACATCACAATGTGATGAACAATTATGAACATCGCAATCAGAAGAACATAAATTGGCATTGTAATGGGACAAATACAATGTGATAGAAATTTCCAAACATCACAATGAGACAAACACAACCTATTGTTGCAGTTTGATGTACACAACCTAATGTAAATACATGTCGCAATGTGTCCCACATCACTGTGTCGTCGCAATATGGAAAACATTTCCTCACGTTGAAATGTGAAGCACATATCGTGACGTCACAATGTGACAAACACTTTCAAACATCACAATGTGTCGAACATAGTAAACTTGCAATCTACCAAACATCGTATTGTCTTAATGTGACGAAAATATATGGACGTCGGAATGTGAAAAACATTTCCAAACGTCATAACGTGTCGAAGATAGTAATGTTTCCATCTAGCATGCATAGTAACATCACAATGTGATGAACAATTATGAACATCACAATCAAACGAACATAAATTGGCATTGTAATAGGACAAATGCAATGTGATAGACATTTCCAAACATCACAATGAGACAAACACAACATATTGACGCATTTTGATGTACACAACCCAATTTTTCCATGTGACAAACATTTTTCGATGTCGCAATGTGATGAATATAACCCACTATCGGACTATGAAAAACCTATTCCAATGTCATATCGTGAGAAACATAAGCCTTCCTCGTAATATGATGACTATAACCTTACGATGTCAAGTGACAAACAAAAGCTAATGTCACAATATGATGAAAAGAACCTTATGTCAACATGTGATGAACAAAATCTTATTTAAGAATGTGATGAAAAAAAATTGATGTTGGCATGTGATGAATAAACCATGATGTCCCAATTTGACAAACAAAATATGATCAACATTGTAATGCACTAGTGTCATAGTAAACTATGGTGAAAATAATCAACATGGCCCACCATAATGAGATCCACATGGTCAACGAAGATCAGCCATGGGCATGTTCAACCATAATAAACTCTGATCAACTTTAGTCAACCATGGTCATGGTCAACCTCACTCAACCATGATGAAGGACAACCATGGTCAACCATAGCCAATCTTTCATTCCCAAAGTAAACCATAGTCATGGTCAACCATACTCGACCATAATCATTTTCAATTAAAATATTATTGTATTAATACTTAAATAATATATTATTAATGTATTACTACTTTAGTAATGTATTTATTAACACATTAATATTTTAAGAATATATTTATTAATGCATTATTAATTTATTAATAATTAAATATGTTACATTATACATTAATATATTAATACTTTACTAATTTATTTATTAATTCATTTAAGGTATTAAAGGTATCAAATAATTTTTGTATTATTACTTTAACAATGTATTAGTAATCTTTTACTTTATTATTATATTAATACTTTAACAATGTAGTAATTAATATTGTATAAATGTATTACTTAATTAATACATTACATTATTAATGCATTAATTAATTTATATTTTATATTATACTTTTATGTAAATTAATACTTTTATTTATACATTATATTAATATAATATTGTATTGTTAATATATTAATAGTTTATCATGTTGTATTAATGTAATAATGAATTACTTTATTAATGTATTAATACTTGAATAATATATTAATATTTTAGTAATCTATTTTTTGATGCATTTAATGTATTTATTGATATATTTAATGTATTAATTAAATTTATTATTGTATTAATACTTTAACAATAATACTTTAACATTAATACATTACATTGTCAATGTATCAATCAATTAATATGTTAGATTTAATGCTTTAATACATTTATTCATCAATTAATATTTTAATTTATATATTTTTATTATATATTAAATTAATATTTATATACTAAATTAATGTAATATTAAATTATTATATCAATTAAATGTATTAATATATTAATGGTTGTTTCCAAGATATGTTAATGGTCAAGTGGCAACAACCACTTCATAAAAGTGGTTGATATACTAGAAATCATTAGTTTGGAAAGGTGAAAAATGAGACGGATCAACCTATATCAACTACTTTTATAAAGTGGTTATTACTAGTTAATTAATAGTCACCGTCTCTCTTAAACCCTAAACCGAACCATCTGCACTCAGCCCATAAATTTTGGGTAATGGAACTGATCAACCCTGCTAAAGGTTCCCTATGATCAAATTACTACAGAACAAATTACCATAATAACCCAAGCTTTTCGGTGAATAAATTATTCCAATTTTTCTTGTACTTTACTTCCCGAATCGAATTCGTATTAATATGCGAACCAAATCAAATGGCCGATTTTTCTAATTTTTAGGCCGATTCTGCAGAATTTGATAACTATGCAATAAATTATGGAAAATTGCTACAAATTGGTCTGTTTCTTCTTAAATCAGACAGGATTCTCCCTCACATTATCATTAAATCTTTGTGTTGTTGCCCCCACAAAGAGCACGTAAAATGAATGGTGAATTGGGATACACTAACGAAATTACAATAAATTTATAAATATATATCTTTTTCTCAATTAAAGTATTCTAAACGTACTACACATTAATTCATCTTAAAAAACGAAACCTATAATTATTATATTAACACAGTCTGAACGTTGCCCCTGTGGACGGTCTTTTCAACCCCACAATGGGCAGTCTTATCAACCAGTGTTTGAAGACCCAGATTCACTGCTATTAGTTGGAGCCGGCCCAGCCGAGGTGTCTGGGAATAAATCAATCGCAATCTGCACTCGGAGATAAGACCTGATCTTTGCTGCCATTATTTCGAGTTCTTTATAATTCATGATGGAAAACGCTATATACATGAATTTTTTCCATATTCGTCCTGATTTTTGTATGAATTTACTTGATTTCTGTATGAATTTGGTTGATTTATGTACGACTTTGCTTTTCAGATGAAAACAATCGCCAGAGATTAAGTGGAACACTGCTACACAATAAGGTACAACTAATTTTGATAGGTGATCCTAAAATTTAAATGTCAAATTTACATTGAATTATTTTCATCCATGTTAAAAATAACATTCCAAATTTTTATTACCCATCAAATACGTTTAAAAACCAAAGAATGTCAATTTACGTTTAAAAACCAAATAATGTCAATTTCCAGGCCTCATATTTTCATCCCTGTTAAAAATGACATTCCAAATTTTTATTACCGGTCAAATACGTTTAAAAACCAAAGAAAGCCAATTTCAGGCGTGAGATTTTCATCCCTGTTAAAAATGACATTCCAAATTTTTATTACCGGGAAGACACTTAGCCACATCTCACACCACCTCGAGCCAGTGCAACTGGCACCCACCTCAACCATTACTCCATGCCTTTAATTTATCGACCTCAACAACTCTGCATTCATTTGAACTCGAACCAGTTTAATGGTATGACCCTCCAGTTTGTGGGAGAATTTATGGCTATGGGCTGGCCGAAGGCCCAGTCCCATTGTCTGCCCAAGTTTAGCGGATTTAGGCCAGCAATGGGGAATTCCATGGCTCATTCGAGCCCTTGGTCTCTCAAGTCCTGGCCTCCTCCAGAAAATGGTTAAGTTTTTTGTCTCTCAATCGATTTTTCTTGGCATTCTCGACCCTCAGAGCCCTATTCTCCTCCTCCTGTCGGTGGTGGCTCTTGGCTCTAGTTCTCTTCCAATCCTTTGCATAACATTACTCTAGATTTCCTTCCTGGGTTTCAAGTGATCTTCCTCATGCCGCGAATTCGAGGAAAATCGAAAAGGGGCAGCCTCATACGCTACAAGAGGAAGAGGTGCGCGAGGATGAGGCAGACAGGCTCTTCCAAGCTTTCCTCCAGACTCTGAGCGTGCCTCCACCTTGGAGCATCCCCCAGCTTCTCCTCGTGTCTTCTCCCCATACCACTCTCCTGATCGGGCCACTTCTCTAGGTCTACCTCCCTTGTCTTCTCCCTGCGCCTATCGAGTCGAATGGTTCGATAGGTAGGGAAACTCCCTGGGCTTCGTGCCAAAACTCAACCCGTCACCCCCTGCCAAGCTCTGCCTCTACCTTCCCCTCTTCGTCGCTCTGCTCCCCCTGCTCTTTCTATCCCTTTAACTTCTTCGTCCTCTACCCTCCCCTCTCCCGACTCCCCCACGTCCTCCTATGATTTACCTCCACCACTTTTGCCACCTTCTGATTGCACCCGCTACGCTGGGAAGGATGTTATCACGGACTCTCTCAATGCGATAAAGCGAGCGATGGAGGATGTCATGGGCACCATCACTGCAATGCATCACAAAGAAGCAGAAAGGACATGTCGTGAGGAACACATAGAAGCAGAAAGGACATGTCGTGAGGAACACATAGAAGCAGAAAGGACACGTCGTGAGGAACACATGACGACTCTTCTACAGGATCTCAGGAAAGCTATTTTGAACACAGGTGCGTCAAGCAGGGAAACCGCTCAAGACCAAAGGCACGAGCATCGACTCAACCCGAGTTCAAGATAGCCTCTTTTCGCTCAAGTTTCCTTTGGGTTCATGCATCCACATAGTTTATTTTACAAGTTTTGTGACATGGGCGACATCTGAGTTCTAGGATTTTGCAGATTTAGCTCATATCAGTTTTGTGTCTTGGTATGGATAGTCTAGTAGGAAGTATTATAGCATTGCGTGGCATTTTAGAACCAATTTTATACATTTCAAGTTTACTTCATCTTTTTAAGTCTTGCATGGTTACTGTGAACTTTTATGGCCGCGTGGAAGCTTTGATTTCTCACCAGGGTAGAGTTGTCACAGCCACGTAGGACATTATGACAGATGTAACTCGCAGTGCTTAGGATGCTCTAATACAAATTCTAACTTACGAAAAAAAATATTAATACATTAATTAATGTATTATATTAATACATAATTATATTAATGTATAATTAATGTATTATATTAAAGATTATTAATGTATTAATACATAATTAATCTATTATATTAATGTAATGATGTGTGTAAATCAATGGTCTATTAATATATTAATGTATTACATTAATGCAATATATAAAACTAATGTATAAATTAAAGTATTAATTTACATTAGTGTGTCTAATGTAAAGAATTAATTGATTGATAGATTAATGATGCA
>SNQJ01S0017745.1:135794-146095 GCA_010110895.2 Picea sitchensis
TTTTTCACCCTACATGAGTTGAGCTCCCTTAGGTTCTACCATCACCTAAAACGGGAATAGAGAAATAAACTAAGGATGTTCCTAGATCTAATTCATAACATCAAAACAACCAAGGATCAAAGAAAACATGCATGGATTAACAACAGATCTAATAGTATATCATAACACATAATTATACTAATTATCTACCACTGAATACATAAACTTATATGAACAATTGGATAGAGGGAAACATCCAGTATGTCTTCTATTAATCAAAGAATCAATATTACAACTTATAAAGATGTAGATTGAAGAGATGGCCTCCTTCCAAGCTGCTTTCCCAAGTCTTGCAACCAAACCACCAAAGTAACCTTGCTAGCTCTTTGCTCCTTATTTTCCATGGGAAATGACTTTGTTATTATAGAGATTTAGGGATAAGGACATATAGTTATTAGGATAAGATTCATGGGCTCATTATGGAAGACTTATTGAGACTAAACCCAAAGAAATCAATGGGAAGTCTCATCCATTGAAACCAAATCCAAAAATGGGAGTTTCTAGACCTGGTCACTCCCTAGACACACAGAAAGAATGATTGGTCGCTCCTTGTCTATCCACAGGGTGTTACCATCCTTTTCAATCACTCTTTTAATGAAGGCAGGGGGTGACCGAGAAGAAACTCAACTGAAAATCCAAGCAAAAGTTGGTAGGTTTTAAGGGTTGAAGTGAGGGGTTTCTAGGGGATAATGACCTAGTGATTAGGTGGTTTTTAGGTGATAATGACCTAATGATTAGATGGAAAATAAAATTATAACATATGCCCCCTAAAGTGTGAGGTCATAAGAGGTGTCTGATGGATGAAACACTTTTAAATCAAGTCGTAGAGCTTTTGGAAAAGAATCTTGGAGAAGAGCATCACCAATTATGCAGCAAAAGATCCCTGAGGCGGGCATACCTATGGTCAGTAAGAAAGACAAGAGAATAGCCTCCATAAATACATTGCAGATCCATGAATGACACAAGTGATGGGATGATGGCCATAATAGAATACATCGTGGATCCATCAAGAACCAATCATGACTTGATCATGGCCACGAAAGTATATACTATGGATCCATGCAAGACGCAAGTGAAAGCATAGCCACGACCAAGTACAAATGTGGATTTATGTCACATCATACAAATCAATGAGATGACTCAATAACTAAGCAGTTCGTGAAGTGCTCATGAATATTATAGATCGCATCTTGGGAAAGAATATCATCTAACATGAGTGTGATGTTATCCCAAGGTATTTGTCCTTAATCCAAATGGTATGAATCTACAACATGTGAATAAATCATTTGAAGTCAAGCATGGTAGAAACTGTATGATTACCAATCATTAATGTATATCATTAACAAATGCAAGGGAATCCACCAATGATGATGATGATGGAACCCAAGATACCTAGTAGAATCTAAAAAGTTTTTTTAAAGGATTTAATGTCGAACACTCATAGATCCATTTGACAGGAGCTAATGTTGTAAACCCATTGTTGAAATGCAAAGATACATGCCACTGATGTTTGCAAGTCCCGGGGTACTGATGGGTTTCTAGGTTTCAATCCAGGATGATTAGTTGTAGTTAAGAGGGTAAAATCCATCGAAGGAGGGATTTGATGTACCCCCTATCAATCGACACAAAGAACGTAAAGAGAGATGGTGTGAATATCATAATAATAATAGAGCACAACTGACGCAGATATGGTTGAAATAAAAAGGTTGAACGTAACTGCAGGTGGTCAACATGGGTAAACTTCCCTTGAACAAGTATGCATGACAAATAACTTGAGTTGGAAACATTAACTCAAATGAAGACCATAACGTTGGTCATGGACCTATCAGTGAAACATGACACACAATGGAAATGGTGGTCAATGAGAGAGAATGGATGACCCGACTGTTATATATGATGATAGAACATGTGCATTGTTCAAGGGAGACTCAAAGTAGTAATTGTTGCCATAGAATTAAGATAACAAGACGGAAAAACACTCTAAAAATTCCCCACCATGATTGGCGAGAACCTCTTTTTAGTTTTGCGAGCTTGAGGAGGATAACATATTCTCAATATATCTCATCGTACAATGATTCCCTCGTCATATTTTTAACGAACCTGAAGAAGGAGGAATTTGGTCCCATGTGTGGATCCTTCGATGTAAAGTTTAATGTGGCCAAAGAAGGTGAACGTGATGGAATTTTCATGTTTAGAGAGTCTGAAAAGGTCGTAAAGAAGACTCCACAATGGACGTTTTCATAAATTTAGTCTCCAGGGTCCGAAAAAGGTATAAAACAATACCTAGGAGAACTCTTTTAATTATGCTTGACTAGATTATTCATTTTTCGTAATTAGTCTAATGAGACTGAAAAAGGGGTAAACTATCACTCGAAAGATGCCCTTTCTAACCCTTTAACGAGTATGAAAGGAAACAATCTCACTCGACAATATTTTCATGTTTAGAGAGTTTGAAAAGAGCTTAAAGGAGACTCCAAAGATTCATTTTTCGTATAGCTTTTACGAGTCTGAAAAAGAGATAAAAGTATACTCGGTAACCTATTCTCATGTATTAATGAGCACGATAAAGAACAAAGAATGAGCTCTGTAACTTAATCTCATGTATTTATGAGCACGATAAAGAACAAAGACTAAGGTCGATATTGGTTTTATTTTTACACCAACTTGAAACAAAGTAAAACTATGCTTGGGTCAGTTTCATTTTTTCACGAGATTGAAACTAGAAAACTAACTATTCTCGACACTTCCCAATGTAAATTCCAAAGGTGGGTGGTTGGTACTTTTCCCCCAACTTGTGAAGATATTGGCTTAACTCCATAATGATGATCAAAGGTTGGAGACATGCCCCCCAAGCTTCGTTTCATCCACCGACTCTTCTCCTATTGCCAAATTCTATACCCAATAGACTCCTGGTTACTAATAGGAAAAATGTTCACCAGAGAGGGAGGAAGAAAAGGGATCAACTGACCGAGGTGGATGGAATGAAGGTTCAACTACGAGTTGTAATGGAAGACTCGACTCAATGAGATAGGTGACTATTTCATTTTTTAACGATCTTGACACAAGAAAAGAACTATGCTCATAAGGGTA
The DNA here is from genome assembly GCA_010110895.2 of Picea sitchensis. NCBI lineage: Eukaryota > Viridiplantae > Streptophyta > Pinopsida > Pinales > Pinaceae > Picea > Picea sitchensis. The sequence continues at coordinate 138,924 of SNQJ01S0017745.1, forward strand.
TGTTTCATTTTTAACAATCTTGACACATGAAAATAACTATGCTTGGTAACCTCTAGGTTTGATTCCTAGACCTCTATTTCATTTTTTAACGCGTTTTCCACAAAGAAGAAAACTATGCTTGCTACTAGTTGTTTCATTTTTTAATGAGCTAGACATAGGAAAAGAACTATGCTCGTGGAAATCAATTTCATTTTTTAATGAGCTTGAAATAGAAAATAAACTATGTTCTTTGTTGGGTTGGATCTCCTTACCTATGATTCATTTTTTAACGAGATTGACACAGAAATGGGAACCATGATCATAGTTATCATCTTGATCATGGATTCCAAGAGGATAATACTCTGGAAGGAATACATGTCAAAGGAAAAACCTCGATCATGGCTTCTAAGAGATCTTTGTGAGACGGAAGAACAACACTTTGGAAGGAATACATGTTGAGTTGTAGATGACACTGGTGCCAGTCAGATCTAAGACATGTCCCAGAGTCTTGACCTGAAGCTTTGGTCAGCATGTCTTACATAAAACTGCAAACACTCAAGAAGGAAGACGACGTTCAGAGCCATGATCCACGCTAAGGTTTCTTCCTTATAGTCGATGAACTTGTGATAGCAGCTCTGGATTTTCCAATCGTATTTTTTAAATTCCTCCACAACGACCGACTGAAACTTTGTTAGTCCCTTCATTTTTTTCTGAAATCTGCAAGCAATTTCCAATTTGTAGCAGTCCATATCTTGGAGGTCAGATCTCCAGTGGTGATATGGGACAATGGAAACCATTTGAGGAATGTAGGTTTCTGGCTTCTCTACCAATAACTCTTTGGGCACATTAAACACTAACACGCATAACTCTTTCACATTCTTCTCCTCTTCTTCTTGCAAAACATCCAAAGATTCCTTAATTTGAATAACCCAATTATCCTCATCGATCTTCATTTGAGCGACAACATCATTGGTGTTACACTTCATGCTTCAGGGTCGGAATAAAGGAATCGCACAAAAAATAGTCGAGCAAAGTTGGGAGATGTATGTGTGAAATTTGAGTTAGCCTTGTATGGAATTTTTTTAATATTTTATTTTTTGATTTATTTTGGTTATATATTTATGAATTTTAATTTTAATTTATTTAGTCTATTCATATATTTACTGTATAATTAATCAGTCTAAATTTATTTTAACTTCAGATCTATCAAGTGTTCATAGGGATTAAATTTTTCGATGTGAGGTGCAAACCTTTTTTAGAATGCAAAAATTGAGGAAAATTTAAAAGTTTACACCTCAAGAGATTTAATCCCTCTTAAGGCTTGACAGATAAGGAGTTAATTTAAGCCCTCTTAAAGCTTCATAAATCCAGAATTAAGATGAATTTAGATTGGTTATTAATTTTAGTTATGAATTAAATAATTTTAATTATATATAAATTTAAAAAATATAATATTATTTTTTCATATTTTTATTTAACTAAATAAAATAATAATTTTAATTATAAATAAAATACTAATTTTGATTATAAATAAAATACTAATTGTAATTGTAATGTAACTAATTCAAATTAGTTTAAAAAATAATAATAGCATTTACATTACTATTTTTACATTTTTTCCTATCATTTACAATTTTGATTGTTAGAAGTGTTTTTTCTTTTCTCCTTTACAATTTTCCTTAAAATTTTATTTAAATAAAAAAACATTAATTTTAATTAAAAAATTATTTAAATAAATAAAAACATTAATTTTAATTATGATTTGATTGATTTAGATGGAATCACTATCCCTTTCACATTTCTTTCTCCCATTTCCACGTGGATATCACAATTGTTTTACTATCAAATTTGTTTGGCTTATTTCTTGGGGTGAGGGCTATTGTCACCATCGCATTTTTTTGCTACAAATCATATTTTCCTATAGTTTTTATCTATATGTTTTGTTTAGTTTGATGTTTTTTATTTTTTTTTAAACGAAAAATTATATTTTTTAATTTTTTTAATATGTTTAAATTTGTGTTTTTATTTTTTCAATTTGTTTTAATTTGTTTTATTTATTTAATCATTTTTGTATTTTCAAAGTTTTTTCTAATTAGTTTATTTTTTAATTTTTCACTGTAAAGGTTTTTTCAATTGGTATTTTAAATTAAAATATATATTTTTTATTATATTTTCAATTTGTTTTAATTTATTTTATTTTATTTTTATTAATTTTGTATTTTAGTTTATTTTTAAATGTTGTTGTTGTTTACTTTTTTTTATTTTTTTTTTGGGGGGGAGGGGGGTTATGATTTTTTTTCCAGATATTTTAGGAGCTGGTTTTGAGTTTTTTATGGCGATGGTACCAATTGTCAAGGTCACAGTTTCAACTAAGTCATAATCTCAACTCCAAAAATAAAATCGGTGCTACTAGTAGCATCACTTTTCAATTCAAGGGTTGGTTTTAAGGTTTTTGTTTACAATTGTATTGGTTGTCAAGGAAACAAGTCAAAATTTTAACCACTCCCTAAAAAAGGGTAATACCGATAGTGCCACTTTTTTTTTCGAGGGTAAAAGTAGCCACTAAATGTGACCTCTAAAAAAATGAAAACTCTATAGAGTTCTTGTTAAGTTGGTAATTTTATTCATGTTAATAGTGTGTTGTTCAATATGAGGGAAATGTGTAATTCCTTTCATGTTCAACATGGAGATGACACATGGAAGGATTTAAAATATCCCAACCCATAGATTCAAAGGTAAGATGGATTTATGCTAGTTTTAAAAACAAAAACTACCTACCTTTATAAAATAAATGAATAAATAAATAACTTTAAAAATTATTAATCTATTTAAAAATGTAATTTTAAAAACAATTATAATATATTAACGATGAGCTTTTGGCGGTGTCAACTAATACATTTTCGTAGACAAATGTGCACATGAAAAGTATTGCATTTAACACGTTTTATATATGTGTGTGTGTTTTTTTAAATGTATTAAACAAGGGTTGCATGAAATCTTAGTCCCTTCCATGCAGGTTTGGAAATGAAAATAATAATGACTTAATGTTATATTAAAATCAAATTACATGCTTGGTTAACAGTAATAAAATATGTAGGTTGATATGCGAGTTTGGAAATGGGATTAATAATGACTTGGAAATGAAAATAATAATAACTTAAAATTATACTACAACCAAATTGCATCTACAACCAAATTACATACTTGGTTAACAATGATTAAATCTATAAGATGACATGCAAGTTAACAATGATAAAATCCATCCAAATTACATAGTTGGTTAACACTGATAAAATCTATAAGTTGCCATGCAAGTTAACAATGATAAAATCCATTTAACATGAAATAGAAAATCATCATATGAATATGAATATAGAATCTTATCATAAAATAATCACATTGAAAATGAATATAGAATCTTGTTTGGTTTCTTTGCAATTTTCTTTCCATTCATGTCTTGGAAAAAGAGTAAAAGATAAAATTGTTAATGTTTTCTTGAAAGTACTTGATGAATGTCAAAGTCATTGTCAACACGACAACATCTATTATGGCCAAGTTGTAGTAAGGCACACAATGTTGTTACTGCAGTGGATGAATTTTTTAGATTACTCGTCTCCTCTAGAGAACTTGGTAGTGATTTTGTACTAGCACCATTTAATTCCTAGAAGTTTAGAACTCATCCTCCCCTCTCTCCCCTTCTCAATGGGGATTGAATTTGTTCATTGGGGTTCAAAATCTTTTGGTGGTTACTCAACAATTTTCTTTCTACATCTTACCATTGAACTTGTCTCTAAAGATGTTTTCCATTCATCAATTTACCAAATGCAAAGGATCTTGTTGATGGCAACAGAGATTCACCCACACGAAAGAAATTCAAGGGTTGATAGGGACTTTACTCGTTGGTACCTTTCCTGTAGCGAAGGGTTTGAAATCCTTCATTTAGGTTGTCATGGTTTTGGTGCAAATAACATCAGTGATGGCCACGTTGTAGCAAGGCATGTAATGTCATTACCAACTTGCAAGAGAGGAGAGGAGGGTAGTCTACACATCACTGAAAATGAAGACTTTATGCTACATCTTCAAAGAATTCATACATAATTTACAGTCTGGAATATATGTGATATTGGGGAGGGTTTATGCGGAAAAATTGGTATTGGCACTAAATTATTTTCATAAGAAAGGGATTGTGTAATATTTTTTCTTGAAAGGAACAATACCTTGATGAACATCAAGGCCATTGTGAACACTAAAACATGCCAAATAAGTGAAAATAACGGTTTTTGCTTACTATTCTAAATTTTGGTTTATAAACATATTAGTATAGTCGAAGCCATGTTTTGTTCTCATTATGAATTATTATGTGTTGAAAATTGTGTGTTTTAGAGAGTCAATTCCATGAAAGTAGTATTGCTTGGAACGACAAGTAACAAAAATTGTATCCAAACAATATTTTGATATTCTTTTCAATAGATATTCATATATAGTATATTATTATACGAATTCGTGAGCTTATGTGTTATTATATACATAGTTTAAAGTGTGGAATATATGTGATATTGCACAAGATTTATGCAGTTGAAGTGGTACTTGTGTTTTAGTAATTGCATAAGCAAGGGATTGTGTGTTAAAGTAAATTAAACTAGAGCGTTTCGCCAGAATCTCTCATCAAGATGCATTTTCATCACTACTTTGTTAAAGTAATTATATCAACTCTAACATCTTCATCAATCTCTCATCATGATGCAGTTCCATGACTACTTTGTTTAAGTATATCAACTCTTACACCTGCATGTTCACAATCAATTATCAATTTCATAAGATAATTAGTTAATTGATATGCTATGTTTACATCAATTTCATAAAATAATTATCCAATTTATATGCTATGCTTCCAAGGTTGTGATGGGTCAATCCTAATCACGCTGGTAAATCAAGTGGAGAAAGACTCGCCAACAAATAATTGAATCAGCAAAGTCATTGTTGTGAGCCTAATGTTTGAATGCCATCTCATGTGAAAACTAATTTCTACTTTCTTCATGTCCAGACTAATTACTTTGTCTCATCTGTAGACTAATTTCTACTTTCTTCATGTGCAAACTAATTTCTACTTTCTTAACTGGTGAGAGATTGGCTTTTTAGTCTTGATAGACATTGGCATTCCTTGTTCACTAACTAGGAGTTGGAACACTATTGCGGTTAAAAATGAACTCTTAGCTCACTTAGGTCGCAGTGGATGGGAAACCACTGCTTCTTTCTCCACTAATTGCTCCCCATTGTTGTGGTAAATGATTTGGCTAAAAAACCACTATGAGTTAGAGAATTTTTTTCTTTGTAAAATTCAATCGTTGGGAAGTAGCATATAATATATTTCAAAAGATAAGGAACACGATCTTTATTACCTCGCTTCAAAGATTATGTTGAAATCTGGGCTTGATTGGCCTGACAGGGAATGTTGAAAGCTATCGAGTTATGTTGGTTGAGAGAAAACTTAAGCAGGGGAGATAGTTGCAAGCTCTGCCTATTATGTCGTAGATGCAGTTAGTTGCATCTTGAATTGTTACTTATCCGTTGGGCTTGTTACTTATCTGTTGGGAAAACAACGCATTGAAATTTGACTTTGCATAAGGAGGTGCATCAAAATTTGGAAGGTGTGCAAGTGGTGTGAGGATATTGAGTGAGGTGTGCAAGGTGACAACGGTGCAAGGATATTGATTGAAATGATATGAAATAGTGGGATGTCATTGGTACAAAGTGCCAATAATGAAAGGATATTGATTGAAAATTATATGAAATAATGGGAACATTGATTCGCTATCATCAAATTGTCACGAAGGTTCGCCAAAGTATATTTAAATAATACAACTTTTCTACACACATTTAAAGTTGAATTGTCATCCATTAAATGTTTTTAATGGAATTTTAGATTATTAATATTATCGTCGCGACTGGAGAATAAAACTTCAAATTGAAATCCAATAAAATTAAAAAAAAAAAAAAAAATTATTTATTTTAAATGATAAAATAGGTAGTATTTATATCTTCGTATGTTAAACTTTAGAAAGGGAACAAAATATTAAAAGTCAAAGCTTAAATAATAGCAAGTAAGCGGAAAATCGAATACATGGGATAGCACAATTGGTTAAGACATGCCACACTCTTCTAGTTTGGGGAGAGGTCATGAGTTCGAAACCTGTGTCCCTTGGGGCTGCGAAGCTTTATCACTCCCATACCAGCCACTATGTGGGGAAGTATCTGGGGTGGGTTTCCAACGCGGAATCTCCAACGTGGAAAAAAAAAAGTAAGCAGAAAATTGAATGTTATAGTCCCTTAAGGCATGGACTAATAACAAACTCACTAAAGCCCCCATTTTGCGTGTGTGTGCGTGCGAGCGCACTTTTTAAAATATATTAAATAACAAACTCACGAAAGTCCCTATTGCATTGATTTATGTTTAACAATCTATGCATACTTCATTTTTGAAATTTATTTTATTTACGTAATCAAGGTAGGTAATGGGTAACTTGATTAAGGCATTCTTTCAATTTTTTTAATGATTAGACTATTTTATTCCACATTTAATAACACTATACCTTGAATTTATTTGTACAATTGCATTATTGTCTAAGAATTTATTTGTACAAATGCATTATTGTCTATGGTGTGTTTAAGAAATTTAATCTTTATACAAAAAAATACTATATGGTTTACATGATTTTTTTTTCATTTTGTATTTTGTATTTAAGGATGAGATTACAAAGTTGGTGGATTTTTTTGAGTGGAAATAAAGATTTAAAATATGTGTTCATACTATTAAAATCTAAACTTTTAAAATTTGGACACATACATGTTTGTAAAAACTAGGTTTGGGGGAATGATAAGTCTCTTATTTTGTAGGCTCATCCAATGTGCCCTCAACAAATCAAGTAAATGAAGCGAGGAGGAAAGCCAACGCGGCTAGGGCCGAAACCCTAGCCGCCTCCGATCTGGATTTTCGTCTGCAGGAGCTCGGATCCGTCTGTAGCAGCCGATCAGAGCGTCCCTCCTGCGACTTGCACGTCAGAGCGTCCCTCCTGCGATCTGCAGCGGCTAGAACGTCCCTCCTGCGATTTGCACGCGATTTTGAGCAGCGGTTGTACCTCTGCGTTTTTCTTGTTTGTAGGTGGTCGCCGCCTTGCTACGATGGCCCCAAAAAC
>SNQJ01S0017745.1:147385-176261 GCA_010110895.2 Picea sitchensis
CCCCTCCAGCGGATCTATGGAAACTCCGAACACTGTAGACGCTTCAGTTCCGTCTCCACCCCTTACCCGAGGGAAGAAGACCAACAAAGCAAGCAGAGAAAAGGAGGTTGCCTCCAACATTTCTTTAGGTTCTCAGAAAAAGTTGGATCCCTTTTTTAAAGGGAAAGTCTCATCCTCCTAGGTTTAATGCTTTGCTTCTGTCTCCTATTGTGCTCACAATTTGTGAGAATTTACTCATGTATGCACTTTTTGTCATATTCTTGACTTAGCTCAAGAAGTAAATGGGATTGTACTCCCCAGTTATTCAAAAGTTGGTTGGCAGCACCATTAGAGGTCACCAACCTTCTTCAGCTTTGTAATTCTCTGATTCTGGTTTGCCAAGAAGCCACTTAATACACTCTAACCGTTCTTGTCAAAAAAAAAAACTAGGTTTGGGGAGACCTAAACTTGGCAACTCATTTGTGAAAGAAATGTGCACACATGTATAAAATGTGTGCATATTTTTCTTCACTAAAAAAACCCATGTGTTCAATCCATCTTGAAATAAAAATAGGTTTTTTCCTCACCATCACACCTCATTCTTCACACCAGCGCCTCACTACTAAGACAAAATCATCAATGTGATTTGGAGAGAAGGCCTCCCCACGCCACATGGATTTAAAATTCTCTAATGAAATTAGTATTGAGTTTGGGTATTGTTGGCAGATACACTCTCATTAGCATTGTTAGGAAGAAAGCAAATTGAAGTAAGCAGTGTTAACCTCTTGTTTCTTCTTTTTGAAGTAATTGTTATTTTCAAAGTTTTGTTTATATTATTTTTATTATTTTTAAATATTCATCATGGTGGTCATAAAAAATTTCCAAAATCCCAAACCTCCATTTTCTGAATCCAAGAAATCCAAACATACACCACATTGCAAACTTGAAAATTCCTAATGTAAACTCCCAAGAAAATGCATCACCATCAATGGATCAGAATGCTGAAATTCTAATAGACATGGCTAGACTAAGAAATTTGACAAATATGTTCAATGGTAGAGACCCACTTTTGTGCTCACTTGTCCAAACCGTAGATGCAATTATCAGTAAAATTTCCAAAGAAAATGTGTCATTGTATAATATTTCCTCTTATAGAGAGAAGAAACGTAGTGAGTATGCATATGGATTGGATCATAATGCAACAAAAAAACTATATATTAGAAAAGAGGTTGTATTCATAATTTTCATAAAACCTTGTAGATGTGAAATCCCAGACACTAATTGATCTCACATTTCTATCAAGTGGTGTAGTTATCATACATTTATTGATAAGTAGATGGTTCTAGGTGGTACATGGTTTTTGGTGTGCCACCTCATGATAATAGTGAAATTCTAATATTCATTTTGAAGAAAATGTATGCAAAGTTTGTTTTGGGACACCAAGTTAACTATTTTCATCACTTAGCATTCTAGGTGGCTAGTTTGGGGATGCCAAAAAAATTATCCAATGCGATCCACCTAGATGTAATCCACCCAAACCCTCCACTCTATAGGAATTTACCCAAGGAAGATTTATATCTAGTAGAGAAATTTCTTCCACAAACACCAAAAACATTGCTACAGTGGATATGGATGATGATCCACCATGCCACATTTGTTGACGGAACTAACTAGTTGGGGTCATCATGTCCCAATGGAGTAGGATCATCATCTCACAATGAGGATGGACTACCATCTAGCAATGGGGGCATACCATCATCTAGTAGTGGTTGCACTCGGTATCCACATCCATACACCTTTTGTGGCCAGATTTTCCATGGTCCTTTGAGTGATATTTCAAGAGATGGAGTTTTTAGTAAGGTAAGTACATTGGTATGTTTAACTTATATTGTATTTATAATTAGTTAAGTAATTTTTTTCACATATTTTTTCTTATGGTATATATATATTTCTAATATATAATTTTTAAAATTATAGTTGTCATCTTTTCTATAAGCCCAAAATTTCAATGTGCCCAACACCACCACCCCCGAACACGCTACTACCACCATCGAGGTATTCATTTAGTTGAATTCTTAACTAAAATATGTTTATTCTCAGTACATAATTATAATAGAATATTCTAATGGTTTTTGTGCAGGTGATTCACTCCATGGTAAACAAAAAACCACTATCGCATAATGTCATCATAGCAAGGGAATCAAAATATCTTCCATAATTTATAACCTATTCATAGTTTTTGTTTGAATTGATTCATTGCATGTGCATTTTTTAATTGTCTAATCATGCATGTTTGCAATGCTCAATTGGAGAGACAATTGTGCCATCCCAATCGCCCATCTTAGTAGATTCCATTGTCATGCCTCCTAGTGATATGACTATGTAAAATATGACATGAATTTTCAACATATCCACTTTCGTTTCATATTTTATGGTGACAACTAACATAAAGGTAACCATTGAGATATATTATTTTTTTAGAAGTCACACTACCCAGGGAAAACCCCTGAGTAATTCCCCTCATTTCGAGACCCTAGAACCATTAGGGCACAAGGATGGTCAAAAACAAGGCTCGAAGCCATTACAAAAATATTCTCATTAAGTGTTAAACATGTCACTTGTGGGTATTGAACTTGGGTGGGAAGGAAAACAAGAATTCCTCCCTACCACCTGAGCTAAACCCAATCGACAACCATTGAGATAGATCATACAAAGTAATGTTTTGTATTGACTTATAAATTAATGTTTTATATGTACATGTAACATGATTCCTTGGATTCAGTTTCTGTATAAACCATCTATCCTTCAGATCGTACATATTCATATGCCTCTTGTACATGGCCTTTCAAGTGCATTTGCACATGGTGGCATTGTTTCTCATTCACCTGACACTATGCCCAACATTTGTTAGTGTTGTTTAAAATATATTGTCAACACCATATTTTGATGGTGAATGTAATTTAGTCACATCCACTTTTGTTGTCTCGTGGGTATTTTGCAAGCAATTAAAATTTACCAGTTACATATGTGTATGTTATTTTTGTTAGATCATTAAATCGTGTATCTAACTAGTTCAACACTTGGTGATTACACACATTGGAAAGAGTATCCTTTTCACCTACCACTGTACCCACGATAGTCAAATACACTATCATTTCCTTTCAGCATGATGTTCAACTAATGGCTTTGTCTCCTAGCCAAGGATTCAAATCTCTTAGCCCACAATCACTTTTCATGTTGAGATAAATAGCATATGAGCCTATTAATGACAAAATGTTGAATTCCATTTATGCATTCATAATTGGTTGAAATAAATGATTTTGATCTATAAGTTTTGAATAATATGATTATGGAGAGAAGTTCTATGAGGATAAAATGTTGGGGAATAGGGTGGAACCTGATACAAAATAGAAAAGACAATTTTGCAGATAATTGATGAGGGAATACAATTTTTGAAGATATGGGTGGTGTCTAAAGACACCATTACAACACTTCAGCACAACGCACTATGATCAGAACATCACTATGCATATTGGACATCTTGTACACAACAATGATATCACATGATTGCTTGATGATAATGAGCCATAGGGTCTGCTATTTATAGCCTCAAGGTCTACCACTTTCCTTGCTATCAGGAAGATATGTTCCACATATAACCATTGGTTGTTATAGTTGACTGTGTAAAATATGTGTTGTCTAGTCATCTTGACAAGGATAGCCGACCCAATTTTCCATGTGTCCAACTCGTAGTCGATTTCTTGACTAGTCAATCCACCAACCGACTATCTTCGATTGTTGGTCAACTGTCCGACCGACAATATTTTCGACTACTCGACCAACTAATGTAGAGATATGGTCAATTTCTCGACCGATTGTTTCCATATGTAGGTCGACCACTTGACCGACTGAATCTAGGATAAGTGTGATGAACCATTAATGCTCGATGTTCCAACACCCCCCCTCTCCATCAACACATGTCTCTGGAGATTCAAGAGGTGAAATTATGTCATCATGACACCCCCCTCCCCTGCATAATTTCAGCTTCCTGAAGCCCAAGCATCATACATAGCTTGATAAATATTTCTTCAGATAAGGATTTAGTGAAGATATTAGCAAACTGATCATATGTTTTGCAATATTCAAGAGAGACAATTTTCTCATGAACTACTTGTCTCAAATAGTGAGCATGGATCTCAACATGCTTCATCTTATTGTGGGCAATAGGATTTCCAACAAATTATATGGCACTTTTATTATCACAGTATATTGTATTTGAGGTATGAACAGGAAATCCAAGTTCACCCAGAAGTTGGTGGATCTAGATTGCTTCAGTGCCATGATATTTTGCTTATGTAGTTGACAAGGAGACTACCTTATGTTTCTTACAGAACCACACCAATGGTTTGGTGCTTAAATGAAACACATAGATAGACATGGACTTCTAATCATCAATTTTTCCAACCCATTTGGACTTAGTGAAGTCGACCAGTGAATTTGAACTTCAACAATACTTGATACCAAAATGAGTGGTACCCTGGAGATAGCGGATAATTTGTTTGAGTTGTTTCCAGTGGATTTCTCTAAGGTCCTACATAAACTGAGAAACCACAATAACACTAAAGGAAATGTCACATTGAATATGAGTAAGATAAATAACATTGTCAACGAGTTGTTGATAAAGTGTAGCATCGATTGTGGGTATTTGACAAGTTTTGTTGAGCTTTGCTATAGATTGGAAAGGAGTAGCATATGGCTTACAATCATCCATATTAAAACGTGTCAAAATATCCATCACATATTTATGTTGAGAAATGAAAAATCCATCACATAGTGGTAGTACTTGAAGACCAAAAAAATAATGCAGAGTACCATGGTCTATCATGTCAAAGGAGTCAGCAAGTTGTTTCTTCAATATAAGAATGAGATCATTATTATTGTCAGAAATGAGAAGGTCATCTACATATAAAAAAAAAATCAAAGTGTCTCCATTAGTATGTATTACATACAAGCTATCATCAAATTCACAACATTTGAAACCAAGTCAAAAAAATAAATTGTTGATCTTAGCACACCAAGATTGGGGAGATTGCTTCAAACCATAAAGCAACTTCTTGAGTTGACAAACGAGGTTAGAATCTAACACAAAACTATGTGGTTATTCCATGAAAATTTATTCAATTATATCGTCATGAAGAAAGGCACTCTTCATATCCATATGATGGATTTTCCACCCAAAATGAGCAGCAAGGGAAAGAATCAGTCGAACAGAGTTTATATTTTCAACAAGGGAAAATATATTAGTGTATTTGATACCTTGTTGTTGATAAAATCCATCCACAACCAAGCATGTTTTATGTCACTCAAAAACACCTTTGGAGGTAAATTTGGTCATGTAGAGCCATTGGCATTTCACATTGTTCTTTCCTCGCGATCGAGGAACTAAGTCCCAAATGTGATTCTTCGACAAAGAATCAATTTATATCCACATAGCCTATTCCCATGCAGGTCATCCTTGAACATATAATTAGGCAACATGATAAGAAGTTTCAAATACTTGAGTCATCAATCCAACATTGGTATGTTTCTTTTGACTTCAAGTTTGTTGTCCAGACAAAATGTCACCGGAACCAACTCTAGCAGCTTTAATTGTCTTGGCATCTCATCTGGGTAGACAAGAAGCAAGTGAATTGTTGTTCACAGTAGTAGGTCGAAAAAAAGTGAAACAAAGATCGAAAGGACTAATTGACTCATAGATCGATAGTCAAGTCGAAACAATAATAGAGTTTGATTGTCCAGTCGAAGGATTGAAAAATGGAACAGGAGAGCCAGAGTTAGGAACAACATCAAATGGATCATCTTGTAGCAATCCAGAGGAGACATACAACAACTTGATGCCAAAATACTTCTCATCAAACCATACATTTCATCTAATAATGATTTGTTGTTTGACAGGATCAAACACACAATAGGCCTTCAATTCTTCAAAGTATTCCATTGTGATGCAAGCATAAATTTTTGCATCCAACTCCCTTCTTCAATCATCAAAAATATGAGCCCAAAAAACACATCCAAAACATGGAGGTGGTTTACTGAAGGCTTCTTTCCACACCAACTTTCAACTAGAGTCACTGAAGGAACAACTTGAGTCAAGATGCAATTGAGTATATAGTTTTCACAATATACTGCTTTAGTCTAGAAGTAAGAGGGCAAATCCTTATCCTACAAAATGCATCTAACCATTTCGACTAACATCTGATTCTTGTGTTCTACAAAGTCATTTTGATGAGGTGTGTGAGGAATCGACCACTACCTGTAAATACCAGATCAAACCAACTATTATTCATACGGTCGATTGACATACTCACCACCATCATCTAATCTCAGGCACTTGATAGGTCAGCCACATTGCTTTTCAGAAAATGTTATCAACTCTTTGAACTTTTCAAAGACATGATTCGTATTCTTCAGAAAATAGACCCATGTGAAACAAGAGAGATCATCAATTAAAGTCAAGATATACCTTGCGCCTATGAGTGAAGGTAAATTGATGAAACAGACATCACTGTGAACAAGCTCTAGGAGGTTTTGTGCTTGTCACACTTTGCTAGAGTCAAACAATGTTTGATGATACTTGCCAAGCACACAGCCTTTACAAACTCCTTCAGGGAGAAACACTTTAGGTAAATAATCAACCTTGTTCTAAATTGTCATCGAATATAGAATACAAAAATTCAGGTGTTCAAGTCATTCATGCCAAGTTCGACTTCACTCATCAGTGTGAGTAATAAGAGTATTCAATTCGGTGTCGGGTTGAGTTGTGTCAAGAAATTTATACAAGCTATCCTTCAGGTTGAGAAACCATCTGGCGATAATTGACTGACCTTTCTTCAAATATCAAACAAAGAATTGATCTAGCCAAAATTCCACAATCTTACCTATCTATGTTAATTGAGCAATAAACAACAAATTGGCATTGATATTTGACACATGATACACATCAATAATTCTCCCATGTTGACAGAAAATATCACCCTGACCAACAATATCAAGAGAAAAATCATTGGAAACATAAATCTTCCTCTCATTGTCTTCATTCAAGGATATGAACAAGGGAGCATCCTTAGTCATATGATGTGTGCACCCAAATTTGACTACCCATTCATTTTGTGCAGAGTGAGATAGCAAGTCTTGAGAATTTTTGACTTGGAAGGTGAAATTATCAGTAGGACGACGAATAGTAGACATGTCTCCTTGAAGGCATTTAACCTTCTCCTTTAGATCATCTCTCTTCTTGTAGAAGACTTTCTCCACGTGTCTAGAATACTTGAATGTATTCTTATTTTGACTTTGATAGGGTGCATCTGTTTTCCCTTTAGGTTTATGGTTGAGGAATCCATGTCTCTTTGTAGAGGTATCAAACTGTACTCTTTCCTGGTGACTCAACTTGTTATTTCCCTTGAGCAAGTGGGCTTGATGTTTTCCACCAAGCTTTCCTTCTTCAATCAATTTGTGTTGATCAATAATCAAAATACCACTGAAAGATTAAAAGGTGTATTCCTTACCATCTTCCTCGCATGCTTGCCAATTAGTGTGGAAAGTCGAGATGAATATGTCGAATGGTGTTCTCAAGTTCATCAAGACTGGCTCGATGAGTTGTTTGTCTTTGTTCTGATATTTCTTTCCACATTCTCCCAATTTCAACTAGAGGTCCTTCACATGTGCCAAATAGTCCTCCATTATGTCAAAGGAATGAGGATCGAGAGAGATCAACTCTTTCTCCAACTGCATGATGTGGTTTTCATCGACTTTGTCGAACAACAACTTCAAATTCTTCCAAAATTGATGAGGGTATTCAATTCCACTAATGTGAAAATGAATATCCCACGAGATATAGGTTGTGATGACCCCCATAGCCTCATGCTTATTTCCATCAACAACAATTTTTTCCTGACCATCTGTCAAAAATCGTAGTCATTGTATATTTCCACAGTCCTTTACTCTTCAATAGGGTTTCCATGTCTGGTGCCTATACTGTGTAATTTGATCTGTTCATAATAACAAGGTCAATATTCGAAGACATATTCTATATCTAGGAAAAAACTATTGTGTTTCAACAAGTTCCAATCAACAAACCATAATCCCAAAGTCAATCACATAACAGATCTGACTCAACAAGGTTTTTAGATAACAGGCGAGGTCTTAAACCATCGGTTCCAATACCATGTTGTGGAATAGGTTGGAACCTGATACAAAATAGAAAAGATAGTTCTACAAATAATCGAAGAGGGAATAAAAATTTCAAAGATAAGGGTGGTGTCTAAAGACACTATAACAACACTTAAGCACAACGCATCGTGATTAGAACATCACAGTGAATATTGGACATCTTGTACACAAAAATGATATCCCTTGATCATTTGATGATAATGACCCATGGGGTCTGTTATATATAGCTTCAAGATCTAACCACTTTCCTTGCAAATGAGAAGATATTGTCCAGATATAATCTTCGGTTGTTAGAGTTGACTCCATCAAATACGCGATGTCTAGTTGGATCAACAAGGATGCTCAACCCAACCATCCATGTGTCCAAATATTATTTGATTGCTTGACTAGTCAATCCACTGACCGACTATCTTCGACTGTTGACCTATTGTTTGATCGACAGGATTGTCGACTACTCGATCAATTGATGTAGAGATCTGGTTGATCACTCAACTGATTATTTCTATATGTAGGTCGATTGACCGATCGACTAAATATAGGATAAGTGTGATGAACCATCAGTTCTCGATGTTCTAATAGAAAGAAATCATAGGCACTTGTACCCAACTTGGATGCAATGAGTTTTTGTTATAAATTATTCAGTAGAAATTGTTTTTTTGAGTTTTTTAATTTCTAAGTTGGGAAAATAACTCATAAATATTATTCTTTTATTTGCAATCTCAAGAAATAAGCTATAATATAAGATGTATATAGGCTCGATCTTCATCAAGAAAAAACAATAGGAATATTAACTTTTGAGGTGCACATGGCATTGGTGAGAGTGACATGGTTTACTAAACTCCTACGTTATCCATTTTAATAATTGAGCATGATATCCTAATTTTTAATTTGTGAATTATATGTTAATATGTAATATACACATGTAAATCTGCCATGATACATGTGCTTTGGAGATGTGCATTTAAGCCATTTTGGGATATGTACTCCAAACATGTACATTTTATAATGAAATATTTATGACACATTCTCATCAAATTAATATTCATAAGTGTGATTCAAATCCATTTGTATGATCACTTCAATTTGATTGCATTATATTTATCCCATTTCAGTTTATTGTATGTGTCAGAATAATTTGCATAGTGAAATTGTATTCTATTCTTGATCCATGTCATTTTGTTTTATGTATTAAAATGATTTCTTTATAGATCATCCCAATTCTTGTAGTTTGTATATCCATCGCGCGATGGTAATTTCATAATGTTTCTCATCTTCCTTTCTTCTTATAACTATAAGGAAACAACTTATAGCTATAAGGAAGCAATTTAAAATAACATGTCTAATCATTGGGCTTACATGATAGCAATAGAAACACATTATGATTGCAGTTGCAATTTATCCTAAAATCCTAAATCATGTTTCCACAATGTTTTATAATAGCATAATCCAAATCATTATTGGTAAAAAGTATGTTAATGATTATGCAAAAGAACATTATAATTAAACAATACCATTGTAAAATGACAATTACAAATTGGATACTTAGTTATGTATGTGTTCCTTATCCCATTGCAAAATTACCAAATAAGAAATCCATCTTTTATTCTCAATAGAATTCCTAATAGGCCACTACCATGTAAATATAGGTTTCTTCATCGTAGTTCGTTCTCGAAGAGAGTAATATGTATTTCTTATAATATGACTCACTCGACACAAGAAAATACAAAACATTTTTACAAACAAACCTATGGATTGAGCATATTTTTGGAATGATGCTATGTTCATTTTTATGAACATGATCTTTAGTCCCTACATTAATGTCCCACTTACTTATAAATACATTAATGTCCCACTCATAAATAGTGAACAAAATATATATTTATTTATTTTTAATTTATATTTTTTTATGTATTGAAAATTCATTTTTTTTTATATACATGTATGTGAACAACCTTTCTCATTATTACAAAAATGGCCAATTATAAATGGTGAACAAAACCTTTATTCATTTCATTTTAATGTAAAATTATATATATGTCTTGCAGATTCATTTTTTTTATATGTATATATGAAAAACCTTTCATTATTACACAAATGGCCAATTATAAATAGTGTACAAAACATTTATTCATGAAAATTTATGTAAATAGTGAACAAAACATTTATTCACTTCATTTTAATGTAAAATTATTTAAGTACTTATATTTTGGACAACAATCGTTTTTATTTCATTTGCTATTGATAATCCACCTAGAATTAATTCATAAAGGTTGAGGCCACATGTTTAGGTGGCTATGCAACATAAGGATGGTGAGCTAATTAATGTGTGGATGGTGGGGTGACGGAAAATATTTCTTTGAGTAATGGAAGTGAGATCATATGAATGGATTTATTTCTTAGAAAGTACATAGTGGACTTAATGTTGAAGTAATTTTGAGTAAATATTGTATTCTCTAAATTGTTCATAACAACAATTTTTGTATTTAAGAAAGATCTTTTAACATTCAAGGAACTTTATAATACTTAAAAAGAAAATTGTCAATTTCATATGTCTAAAACAATGATGTAGTTGTCAATAATGTTAATCTCCCATCTTCTAAGATTATATGTTGTATTTAATATGTCTAAAACAATGATGTAGTTGTCAATAATGTTAATCTCCCATCTTCTAAGATTATATGTTGTATTTATTTGTTGGTTCACTATCACATTCATACAAATAATTGTTAAAATTGATTTAAGTAATTGTTAAAATTGATTTAAGGTATTTTTCTAAGAGTATAAATTTGATTTTAAATAATTGTTAAAATTGATTCAAGGTATTTTTCCAAGAGTATAAATTTGATCTAAGGTTGAGAATCTAGACATGTGATGATTCTATTTATTCCAGTAAACACATTTTCCATTTTTCATATCATTAAAAGATGCACAGGTAAATATGGAAATGTATTTTGCAGAATTGTTTAAAACTGGAAAAAATTGTGAAAAAACTGATTTGGCAAGTTGATAACATATAGAAAAGAACTAGAAGAAACATGAAGACAAAGAATGATAAGACACATCAAAATATCTAGCTTAGTGTTTTTGGATTCCATTAGAGGTTCAATAATGAGTTTGCTTCATGTGTTTTTCAAAGTTTGTTGGGCGCAGGCCTATTTTTTAGGAAAGACCTATTTTTGGAAAGGAAGACCTAATTTTGAAGCATGCACAACAAGTGGCAAGAAAGAAACCTGCAAAAAAATAAGGAAAAGAAACATGCAAGAGGAAAAGCAATGTGGCAAGCAGGAAGGCAAGCCTAACCACGATATGGTTAGGGTTTTTGTTAAGGATTGTAACGGCTATAAGCCTATAAAATAGTATAAATAAAGACCGAGAAGGTCTAGAGGGGGTTTTTGTTTTTGGTTGGTTGTAATAGAAGATTATCTTTGTTGTCAAGTATAATAAGTCATGTAGAAGAGTCGAATAGCCGAGTCCTTGAGGGTTAGATCACAGGCTGAGGAGACTAGTGTGGTCTAGTCCACCTCATAAAGGATTCTTGCCTTCATCTTGATTGTATTACTGAGATGTAATGCGTGCAGCCAAAGATTTTGCAGCAAATTAAATAAAAGAGCAAAGAAGCCATATCTTTGTGGATGTATCCCCTAAAGGGGGTGAACCATGGTAAAACTTGTGTTTTGTGCGATGTTTATTGAGCATTTAATTTATGTTAATTATTATCTTATGAATGAATGATTAACTAGATGTATTAGCATGCATGCATAAGGTTAAAGATGAATGAATCCTAGAAATACTTAAATCAAGAACAAGGTTAATGCATGAAGAAGGAAGAACACAATCCCAGATCCCCACTCATTCCTATACTGCAAACACTTGGGTATTGCAATCACCCATAAAGCTATCTTGGGTGAGACTGCATTGTGTACCCTGTGCATAGCATTGCCTTATGGTTTACCAGGAGGGCCAATAGTTTTAGAGGTTTTTGTTGGAAACCTGTTGAGATCTGAACCTGGGTCAACCCAAGAAAAGGTAAGAAGAGAAAGAAAAAAACAACAAATGGTTATGTTGTCGGCTGGAACTGCACAAGATTGAGTGGACGGGATCTGTGGAAGAAATGCACAGAGGATGAAAGTATAGAAAGAAAAAAACAACAAATGGTTATGTTGTCGGATGGAACTGCACAAGATTGAGTGGACGAGATCCGTGGAAGAAATGCACAGAGGATGAAAGTATAGAAGGGAATTTTCAAGCCATGGAATCAACAAAGGAAGAGATCGAAAGATGGTTGAAAATGAAGGAACTTCAGTTTGCGCAGAAGGAAAACATAAACCCTAAGCTAACACCATATAAATATCTCGACAAATATGTGTTTAACGACTTGCATGAGGTATTTTTCTGTGATTTCCAGCATTTGTTGCACGAGTGGTTATTGAGATTAAAAGAAAACCACCCTACTAATCGAATCAGATAGATGGAGTGGAATATTGTGGAGATCGCGCAGTTACAGCAAGTTAATAACACATTTACATGCGCAGTAGATTTCTGGTTAGACAGTATTGTTGCAGGGTTTATCACCGAGTTTGCAGTAGATACCACAAAGTATTACACCAAAGCAGAGCAGGGTTTTCTAAAGGGACCCAGAGGTAGGTACATTAGATCGTTATATACTTCAATCAAGATTTTATTGTATGACAACGGTGTGATTACCATGGAATCAGACAACTAAACTTCCCTGCATGCATGGGGGAATGGGGGAAGCACTGACAGGAGGCTGAGAAATGGAGTAAGAGATGGATAAGGGAAAGAAGAAGGAGGTAATGGACCTAATCATGATGGAGTAAGACCAGATAAAGTAGATAATGGAAAAAGCTAGAAAGACGTGCATTGGAGCACCCTACCAATATAAAATGAATAACAAGAAGAGAGCCATAGCTTATAGAGAGGGCTTGGAAAGCAATGAAGAAGAGGTAGAGGATCTTCGGGCTATGGAGAAGATTGAGGAAATCATGCATGCAACATATGAGAGGAAAACATGAGGTCCAAGGTTAGGGACAGAAGGAATAAATCTAATACATATCACCGTTAATGTGGAACCTACAACCCCATGTGCAGCTAGTACACCAAAAAAAACACCAGCATTTAGACAATCGAATTTTAGTGGAAGAAGAACAACAGGGAACACATCGAATCCACGAGCATCAACTGGAGGAGCCAGTTCATGAAGTAACATTAAATTATCTACATCATTCGGAGGTAGTAGTTCAACATAGTTTAAAATGGTAGGACATGATCCCATAATCAAGTTACCAAAATTTCGGGGAGAGGCATCAGAGGACCTTGAAAAGAACCTATTCATTTATGAGAATATATGGGAAGAAAATAAGATCACATATGAGGATATATGATGCAGGAGCATCGACAACTCATCAAGCGAGCCAGCGCGAAAGCAGGAGGACAGCTGGATAGCGCCAGCAAAACTTTTGAAGACACTTTGATATTGTTGCGCCAACATAAATGCGTGGACTTAATGAAGCGCACTTTGTATATTGTAATGGACCTTGAGCAGATAGCTCGCGTCCTTAGGTAGATGAGGCATTTAATAGATTTAATGCTAGTAGATAGAATAATTAATTCTAGATTTGATAGCCTTAGAGCTCGAGAGGGAAACGAGATATAGACACCCTCATTATACATTGTAAAAGAGAATTTTGAATAAGCTACAGCATTCAGAAGAGAAGAGCATGCAGAGAAGTGTATAAAGGACACCCATGTACAGACATTTGAATTAATAGAAAGAGTTCTGATTCAAATCCATGGTTTGTGTTATTCTCTGTGTATTTATGATATTATGCTCATAAATGTTTGCTTTCTGTTATACACTTGCTTTTATGTGTTGTGTATGTGATTTCATGGTTGAATAGAAGTCTGAGAAGGAATGTGAATGAGTTTCAATTGTTTCTCCATTTGAACCAAGAGATTCATGCAAGGAGTGTAGTTGAATTGTCCGCAAGGAGTGCATTGACAGAAGGGTTCAATTAGAGTTAGCTTTTGTTCTCATTCATCTCAGAAGTGCAGAGTTGGAACTAGAGTCGTGCAAGGCGTGCGCAGGCTAGATGAAGTCTCGGAGTTGCAATTCTGAGCAAAGGGAGTGAAAGACTACTGTTGTAGGAGTGCGCAGAGTCGAAGGATTCAACACTTAGTCTTTGTTGAAGTTTTGTCGCAAGGAGTGCGTGCAAGAGTTTTCTTTCTGAGAGACTTGAAGTTGTGGGGAGATCAGGAAGGATAAACCTTTGAGTTCGTCAAAGGACAAGTGAGAAAGTTGTTCCTTGAAGGTTGCAAGGAACGCCGCAGTTTTGTGTGCAAGGTGACAAGTTCTGTGGAAGAACGGCTCGTCATTTCGTGGATTGGATAAGGAAGAACGGACGGACGAAATTCTCCGGGGAGATTTCACGAAGTTCCGTGGGACGTTGGATCTTGCGGAGGTGCAATAAAGGTTACAGCGCAAGCGTGGAAGGGTTCGAAGCTTAGGAGAGAAGGAGCGTCAATCGGGATCACGACGATCTTTAATTCTATTCGTGGATCGGCATATCGGGAGTTCATGAGGTAAGACTCCGAATTTACGCAACGGAAGTTGCGAGAGTGCGAGAAGCGATATTCCGGCAGCTACGAAGTTGTGTGGCCCATAGAAGATAGTGGAGGACAGGTGGCATAAACCATCAGAGGTTCGGCATCTCGGACATCGGGAGTCGAGGTAGGAGTCATTTGATCTCACGAGTGGCAAAGTCACAAGGGAGCGAGGTCCCGATATCGGTGTTTCGGCGCATCGGGTATCGGAGTTCAAAACCTCAAGAGTCTGGTGTTGCGAGTTGTGAAGATGCGATAGAGTCGAAGTCCCAATAGCGGAGAAAGAATTTGGCATTGACTGACATCTCGGGTCTCGGGGATTCGAGAACCCAGCGATCGATAGTGAACTTGCGAAGCCACAAAGTTGCGATCTTTCGATAAGATAGAGAAAGGGGAATCGCGGAGAGAACTGTGGGTGGATATTTCCCGAGAGGGAAATAGAAGAACACTTACGTTCTTGGGGCCGAGAGAGGAAAGAAGGTCCTGGAGAAGCGGTCGTGCTCCAAGGAGTGCGGTTGTCGTCAATATAAAGCTCGTTTAGTTAGAAATCACACTAAGAGACTGTGCATTGGACTAGTATATGAGCCTATATGTAAACATTCCACCAAGAATAACAAAGACTATTGCAGACGCGAAAAAACTACTGATAAACGAAGAAACCCAACTCAAAAGACCAATATATGAATGAAATGATTGAAATCAGGAAAAAACCAGGTGAGTCTATTTGGGAGATTGATTAGAGGTTTAAACATTTGAAAGGTAAGTTGAAATATGCAATTACTGACATGCAACATAGGCACTTATTTGTGAACTCATTGTTACCACATTTGAAATACCCATTAAGATAGTAGAAGTTCCAACCTCAAGCAGAGGCTCTGCAGATAGCCTTACAACTGGAAGAGAACCAGTATCAACAGGCATATCCAACAATAGAGGGGTTGAAGGAGGATTTGAAGAATCTAACATTTCAAATTAACCAGAATAAGGGTAAAGAGAAAAGAGAAGTTGTTTGGTGTACCCTATGCAGGATAGAAGGACACCATAAGAATGAATGTCCAACTTTCGTGCAATATATGGCTACAGGGGTGCGAAAATTATTTCCAACAAGAGGACCATGGTGTGATATTTTTAAAACACATGGGTATCCATACCATTGTCCAATGATGCAAAAATATAAGACAGTACCAAAAATTTCATATTGCAATTTTTGCAAGTTAGTGGGTCATGATGATAAAGATTGTAGGAGGATGGAATTGATGAGAGAAAGAACTTCAGATACTTATAGGGTGCAAGAAGAAATGATGATAGGAAAATTTGCACCTCATTTCAACCAGGTACCACCACCATACAATAATACGTAGAAGAAGTACAACATTGCGCAGCCGCAATACAATAATGTGCAGCCACAGTATAATCTTGTGCAGTATAACCAGGTACCTCAGTACAATGCACCACGAGGATATCGAGGTGGATACAAAGGTGGAGTATGAGGTAGAGGACGATTTGGATGAGGTAGAGGACCAGTAGTGTGGCACAATTGCCAATAACCAAGGCATTATGCAAGGGAGTGCCCACTCCCACGAATGACATGTATGTACTGTCGCGCAACAGATCATGACACAGTAGACTTTATTACACTCTTAGGGAAGATCCAAGAAAAAGGGAACCAGAAAAACCAAAATTTCCACTGGATCTCTCCAGAAGCCAGGGATGATGGGAGAAACATCAATATAGTCACTCGAGGAGGAGCCAAGACAGGAATTGATGTAGTATGACACGATCCATATCAAGACCAATGGGTTAAGAAGAACACTGAGCCATAGAAGCAGTTTGACGAGTGGAAAGAAAATGAAACATTTAATAAATCCAGACATGAGTGTCTCAAACATAATGTTGTGTCTCCATCAGTCGCGCATCAAGCTCAAAGCCCACCAATATATGGGATGTCATTCTCAATGGACCATACCAATAGAGAAAAACCTCTAGAGCAAGTAAGTACCATAAAGACTTTTCTGCAATCATGTGTTAAGTTATTGAATGACCCATAGTACCATAAAGACTTTTCTGCAATCATGTGTTAAGTTATTGAATGACCCATCATCTATTAATGTCTTACAAGATATGATAGAAAGATGTAACACCAAGGTGAAAGGAAAGTTAGAACAGAAAACAATCAATCATCTCCATACAAGAAGAAGGACAAGCAGATAATTCAGACTAAATGCCAACATTGTGGATTTTAATATGGGTGATATTATACTAGACTTAGGCTCTAAAGTAAATGTCTTACCTAAGAAGACATGGCAGTGTATGGGAGAACCCACACTAGGCTACTCACCTGTCCAATTGAAATTAGCAAATCAACACGGAGTGCTACCAATTGGAAGGCTTAAAGGTGTGAAAGTAGATTTGGATGGAGTGTGCACTATGGCATATTTTGAAGTAATAGAGATAGAGGATGGCAGAACACCTTACCCAACATTGCTTGGATTGGATTGGGAAATTGATAACCAGGCTATAATCAACCTAAAGACAAGAAAAATGAATTTTGAATCATGCGAATATAGAAGCATTGCACCATTGGACCCTTAAGAAGGAGAAAGGTTTGTAGAGGCCACTTGTTTGGATCTGTAATAAATAAACCAGTTGTACAGAACCATCGCACGAGAAGAGGATTATGTTAACCCAACTGCATATGGGGTAAAAATTTGGAGAAGCATTACATCATGTGCTTCCGACTCGGACACAGGTTTGGAGAATTGGAAGCAACACTTACATGAAGTTTCCACAAGGAGGTGAACAAGAATAGATCGTGTAGTAATATGGGTTGGTACAGAGATAAGAGAACCTCCCAGTTTTCATGGGTTAAATGACTTAGAGGAATTTCTGACAAAATATGAAGATGAAGTGTTAGAAAATCATAGGCTCTTATCCCTAGATATTTCACTCATGGAAACACCTACAAGATGGTGGGGTGTGCACAAAGAAACAATTCAGGATTGGTATTAGCGTAAACAACTATTGTGCATTAGATTTGGTGCAGAACAGGGAAGAAATAAAATGCAAAGGTATGATGGACAATGAACACCAGTGGAACACTTGGAGAAGTGAAATAAACAATGGAGGATGACACCACCATAGGAATGGCCTCATCACTTTATCCATACATTGGAAGGAATCCCAAGGAACTAGTATATAGACCAGGAGATGCGCAGAGGCACTACAAAATGGACAGGATTAGAATAGAATTTTGTATTAACCTTCTAATTTGAACATGAGAACCCAAACATTGATTCAACATTGAAGCTGATATAGGGAATGATATTTATTGATGAAACAGAAGTTGAAATCATGACAGAATATCAACAATAGAATAGACAAATAGTCAAAGAGTTACTTTCATGCTATCATGTGGAAGAAGAAGCACAAGATGAAGATGATTCACTCAACATTTAGATTACAGAGATTTAGGGAGAAAGAGAGGTGGAAGGTCCATATTTGGAGTCAGAAGTATTTGTTGCACCAATAAAATTTAAGAAAGTCAACATTGGGACCAATGACAACCCTAAAATGGAAAGTATTGGAGACTATTGGGATGAGCAAACAATAGAAAGAATAACAGATTTATTGCGTGAATCGAGTGACCTATTTCCAACAACCTTTACAGAGATGAAAAGCATAGTTGGGGAGGTAGGTGAGATAAAAATACCCCTCAAACCTAAGTCTAGACCTGTCATGCAGAGACGCTACAGATTAAATTTGGTGTATAAGCATAAAGTGAAAGAATAAATTGACCGAATGTTGGAAGTTGGTATCATAGAACGAGTAGAGGAATATGAATGGACAAGTCCTATGGTAGTCCAAGAAAATAAGAAAGGGGGGATAAGGATTTGTGTAGATATGAGGAAACTCAATGATGCTTTCTTACATTACCCTTTCCCTACCCATTTTACAGATGAGTTCTTAGAGAATGTGGGAGGCCAGGAAGCATATTCATTTACAGATGGATTCTCAGGTTACCATCAAATCAAAATAGCTCCAGAAGACAGGTGTAAGACTAATTTTGCTACACAATGGGGATCCTACCAATATACAATCATGTCATTTAGACTGAAGAATGTACCAACAATATTTTCAAGAGTAGTCATAGATTCTTTTAAGGAATTCATACATCAGTTTCTAGAAGTATATCTAGATGACTGGACTATATATAGTCTATTAAAGGACCATGTATAAGTTCTAAGATTAATGTTGGAAAGATGCAGGCAATGTCTGATCTCATTAAATATCAAGAAATGAATTTTTGGTACACCTTTTGGGATATTGTTGGGACATATAGTATGTAAACAAGGTTTGCTAGTGGACCCTGCTAATATTGTAGTCATTGTAAATTTACCACCATGAAATTCAATTCGCCAGTTAAGAGCAACATTGGGACATACAAGCTATTACATGAAATTTATAAAGGGGTATGCACAGATTACTGCACCAATGGAAAAAATGTTAAAGAAGGACATTATATTTCAGTGGAATGTGTTAGCGCCGCCACCTTTCTTTCCTTTTAGATTTGATTCTGAGTCACGTAGTGATCCATGCACCCAAACATGTGAAGTCAGGTACGTAATACCATGATGCTGAAGTTAGAAAATGGTCAGTTGGCCCTTGGAAAGGGGAAAGGGTGTCAGAGTTGATAATTGTATACATGGTATGAGCTTGTCTTTTCCCAGAGGTCGAATCTCGTTAAGAAACTAGTTTCTACGTACCCCTATTGAGTCAAGTGGTTAAATAAAGGTCACATCAGAAAGTGCCACAATTACTATCATTTTACTATGAAGGCCGAAGGAATGAAGAATTGCAGCGTTCATATTATGCCTACACAGAAAATCGTATCACCTCCATTCCACACGTGGGGATTTTCCATGAATAGCCTGAGGATCATCTTGAAAATTCTTGTCTCCATAAATTCATTAATGGCCAACAGTTCCTCCTCTCTGAGTCAATCTGCTATAAATCTCAGATGCTTGATGTGTTCCTCCATTCGTAGAATTTGGTCCAAGTTGTCTGACACATTTTCCTTTTGCCAATCCAATTGGTTCAGATCTGTTACTCAATACATCTGTTCAGAACATTTGTGCACAATTTTCACTTTGGTCATGTCATGGAATTTTCTCAGAGTACAGGAAAGGGCACACGGAGCAGCAGAACTATGAGGTCTGAACCTCATAGAGATTGGATTTATTTTGTGCCTATGGAAACCATTCCCAGAAGCTTAGAAGGATCTATCTTTTCATCTACAGAAGATACCATTTTAAGACGAGAGAGGGTCCAGACAGATAAATTCATACAGAAGGGGAAGGCGGTAGGAGTGTTTGCCTCCGAACAACAGTTGCCTCGGAGAAGAGGCAAGCTGATAAAGAACAAGGAGGTCACGAAGGCGGAAGCTACAGGGACAAATGAGGAAATGCCATCTCAGCATATGAAGCTGGCAAAGCTGGCTATTACCGAGATTTATCAGGAAAACAGAGAATTAAAATGACAGCTAGTGACAAAAATTGCGCAGAATCACAGAGGAAATGTGAAGTGGTTGAAAAGGTAGCTTAAGGAGGCTCAGAATGTTATTTTCCAGCTACAGGAAGTGGAAAGGCTAGCAGGAGAAGGGAACACAGAGTATCTCGAGAAAGGCGGGGCAGCTGAAAGAGAAGTCTATGTGGCTCTCGTCTTCGCACAAAAAAAGAAAGCTTAACGAGTGGCGTTGTCCTTCACGATAGTTTTTGAGTGATACGCGTCCTCTAAAAACATCTCACCATTTTGGTAACGGTCACGGGAATCGCACAATCGTTTGTTGTGCGCAGCTCCCTGCAACTAGGAATGTAATGGGAGGCAAAACCAACATTACAGACAGTTTGTTTTGGGAGGACACCTATTCGTAAGGTTAGTTGATCGAGGGACATAACGAAACATTTTTTTCCTACGTCAGGTCTTGACCGACGATCTGATCTCGTGGAGAAGCTTGAATACGGTTACTAGTAGACATGCATGATTGTTTCCTATTTTTGGATGGTTCCATGCGAAGAGTTTCTTGGGCATGTGGCACAGTTGTTTCCTAGTTTAGAGTTAGCAGTTAGGATAGAGGGCAGCCCAAGTGGCACCCTAGTTTATATATTTCATCTTTCTGATGTAACCATGGTTGGTTGGCAATTTTAAGAAACAAATGCTATTGTAAGAAGTCTGAGTGTTTTTTGACTGAAACTTAATGCAAAGGTCCTGTGTTTTGATGTAAAGATTCTAGTTGTGATAGTTGGATGTATTGTGTTTCTTGCTCTTCGTATGTTTTTTCGTGTTATCTTTAATTTCATATCTCATATCATCTATTTCAGAATGAATTTTCGAACCTGCGGATTCACTGCACTACGCCCCTTGTTCATGCCACTTAGACAAAATATTTTCCTCTCGTGCTAACTCTGAATTCGTCCACAGCGGGGCTCTTGAGTTTTTCTCCCTTTGTTTTTCTCCTGCCACACTTTATGGTTAACATTGAAGGTTGTCGCTCGCCTAGCCTTTTCCTCTCGAATCCAGTTACTGAGTCATTTTTCCCATCTCTTCCTCAGACTGAACCCATAGCCTAAGTTTTACTTTTCTGTGCCAATATAACCAGAAGCAATTTATTATCTGTTTTAAATCTAGCCATCGTTCGCAAAGCCATACCCTGTGCGGAGACTGCACCATATCTGAGAGAGATCTCTCCAAATCCAAAAGACTAGTTTTGAGTCTCAAAGTTGATTTAAAAGGCTACCTTCGTCGTATGTTTATCAACCAAATAGATTTACGAAGTGCTAACATTTTGGCGTTGTTGTCAGGGACGAAGTTGAAAAAAAATTCCCCAGGAGAACGACAAATGTTGCAGTTTGACCCCTGAGGGTAACAGAGGGACAAACACCCACATCGTCTGAAATATTTACCCTGGCGACTCTAGTCCAAAAAAACCAGTGGCCCCCCAAGTAGCACTATTCAGGAAACCTGGCTCCAAACACCTTTTACACTAGAGCGAATCCTGACCCAAACCCCTCTGAACCTGTATATGACCCAGAGAGGATTCTACGCAAGGCTAGAGAGCAGGCACCAGAACCGTTCTATTTCTTGGACAGAAGTTTGTCCTTGCTCAAAGACAACACATAGAGCATTGACGACCTAGAGTTTGATGTCATTTTTGAACAAAATCTGTTTAGGTCTAAGTCAAAGACTAGTTTGGACGAGACTGTTTTTGACCCAAAAACATTTCCATCCCTAGTGACGAATAACACCTCTCAAAATTGAATCCTCCTAGGGCTATGGCTACTAGATTCGCCCCCCTTGTCCTATCATCCTAGTTACATGACTTACTTCAGAATTATAGCCAAAGAATCAGACTCTACGATGATGAGGGGGATGTTTCAATCGAGAAACACCTGGACTGGTTTAATGACTTTGTCGACTTGGATGAGGTAGATTACACGGATGCAAAGATGAGGCTTTTTGCACAAATCCTTTTGGGAGACATAAGAAAGTGGTTCAAGGCCCTCCCACCCACTATCATTCGAGACTTTGCGACATTCGAAAGATCTTTCCTAAGTAAATGGGGGGATAAGAAGAACCCTTTGCAGTTGTTGACGCAATACAATAACATGAAGAAAGCGTTGGAGGAAACGGTGCAAGAGTTCTCGGCTCATTTTATAAAAGTATATAACTCCATACCTGCCGAAGTAAAACCCCCACCTGGTGTTGCGCAGCTACGGTACGCAGATTCATTCGACAGTGACTTTGATCTGCTGCTGAGAGAAAGAAGTTCATAAAACTTGGATTCCATTATGAGTAATGTTGTCGAGGTCAAAGTGAACATGATGGCGTCGGGAAAAATCAAATCAAAACTCAATCAGAGCGACAAAATACATTAGGGAGATGCACAATTATCAACGTCATGGTCCTCAAACGACAGGTTCGATATGATGATGAAAACCATGGAAAATTTGATGGAACGAATGTCCGTGGGAAACAAGCCTGCTACGCGAGACAAAAACGACCCACATCCAAGAAATCAAAATCTCCAGAGGGGTCATATTTCTCAAATCAAGCAGTGGAACCCAAGTGACCAGCAGACGAGGCCCCCTTTCTAGAACAACTACGTGGAGGAGGATTTCGAACAGTCTTTCGACAACCAGATGCACTGTTGTGATGATAAAAACTCATGCGTGTTCTTGAAAAAAAGAGAACACAATTGATATATGAGCCAAAATGTAGACTTCGCACTAGAAAACGATGATGGAATGATACTCAAAACAGATGGTGCACCATCTTGGGAGATGAAGGAATTTAAGAAAGGTTATCAGAATGCTATCATGCAGTTTCAGAAGAAGTACAACCTCTGGAGCAAAGATGCACTTGTTGAACCGAAGAAAATAGACTCCGTGAAGGGGCCTACAGCAGACGCGCCCTCCACAAGCTGATCAATACTAGATAGTGCGGCCAAGGATGCAGCTGAGAAGATGAAGTTGAAGAAGGAAATCCCCAAAAAGGCCCCAGAGACAGGCTAGGAGACGAGCGAAAACGATTTAGAAAAGTCCTGTCCCCCTTTCAATTTTGAACACAAGATGGAAAAAATCAAAATCTCTGTCCCATTCAATGAGTTGATTAGAAAAGGTTATTATCGGGAACAAATCATAAAGATGTTGAAAACAGGAGGGGCCCCCGATACTCTGAACGTTCAAGATGACCACCCCGCCATTTTGTTTGGCACGCATGTCGAAGAGATGAGCGATGACGAAGACATTCAAACTTTTTATGTCAGTCTGAAAATCCATGACCTAAACTTACATAATGCCATGCTTTATTCTGGTGCATCACATAATCTCATGCCGAAGGTGTTCATGGATGAGCAGGGACTAGAGGTCATCAGGCCATACAAAGACCTTTTCTCTTTCGATTCAAGGAAAGTCAAGTGTTTGGGCCTAATCAAAGACATGGTCATATCGTTTTCCCAAATCCCTACCAAGAACATGGTCATGGACATAGTCGTCACAGACATACCCGTGAAGTTTGGCATGCTGCTCTCAAGATCGTGGGCCGCGAAGCTAAAAGGCACATTGCAGATGGATATGACCTACACCACTATTCCTGTGTTTGGCCATGATAGAAGACTTTACAGGGAAGTCCTGCTGAAATATATGGTGAGCAGCAAAACGTATCCCCACAACCATCCTATATACGTCGTCGACACCGAAGTGGGTTTGTCTATTTTCTACAATGATCTTAGGTTCAGGGAGGAAGGATCGACGACCACCATGATAGTCGATGATGAGACTGCGTAGAAAATCATAGAGTGCGCCGACCCAGAAGACTGCATGGAAGATGGGGTGTGGAACATGAGTTTCAATGGCGCAGTAAGACAAGAGGGAGTTGGGGCTGGCATATGGGTAATCCCTCCCCAAGACAGGCATGAAGTTGCATTCGTACAAGCTCATGTTTTAATGTACTAACAATGCGGTGGAGTATGAAGTGCTAATTTTGGGCCTTCAAGTTTCGAAAGAGATAAGCGCACAAAGGATAGCAGTGCACAGAGATTTTGAGCTAATCATAAATCAGGTGAAGGGTGTGTATCAGACCAAACATCCCAGACTGTGCGCTTACAAAAATCTATCTCTAGATCTCCTCGGAGGTTTTTCAGAGTATGACCTGACCACTATCCCTAGGGAAAAAAATCAGGTTGCCAACGCATTGGCCACCTCGGTCTCAGTTTTCAAGATCCCCTCTCTTCCAAACAAAAGATATGAAATCAAGGTCAGGCACAGGCCAACAGTACCCGATAACATCAAACACTGGCAGGTGCTTGAGGATGATAAATAGGTGGAAAGGTTCCTCCTCATGAGCAACGAGATCTCTAACACAAATCTTGATGGGGAATACTGCGGCGACGAAGATGAGTGCGCATACGCACGCAGTGAAGACGACCCTTTCCAAAACCTGATTGCGGGAAGGGATATAATTCAACTAAAAAATAACATCTTTCTGAAGGGGTTGGTGTCGCTGGAAAAACTGTTGGATGAAAATGATGTGGCTAAGAACCTCAAGATCACTACAAGCACAGAAGACATGGAAGACTGCAACATTGGGACCGAGGTGGAGCCGAAGATGGTAAAGTTATCAAAAAATCTCAGTCCAGAGGTCAAGAAGGATTACATAAAACTCATGAAGGTGTTACTGAACGTTTTCGCATGGAGCTACGATGATCTGAAAGTGTACGACACAAGGGTAATCCAGCATGGTATCCCTCTCAAGGAATATAGAAAGCCTTTCAATCAAAAGTTAATATGGATAAACCCTTTGTTACTGTCGCTAATCGAGAAAGAGGTAAAAAAAAAAATTGACACCAAAATCATTGTTTCCTTGAGATTCTCAAAGTGGGTAGCTAACTTAGTGCCCACGAGAAAGAAAAGTAGCGAAATTAGACTGTGTGTAGATTGCTAAAATTTGAATAAGGTGTCTCTTAAATACCACTACCCCCTCCCAAAAATGGACTACATATTGAAAAAGGTAGTGGGATCTCAAAGGATGTCCATGTTGGACGATTTCTTGGGGTATAACCAAATCATGGTTCACCCGGACGACAGAGAGAAGACGGCTTTCACCACTCTGTGGGGAAAGTTCATGTACGTTAAGATGCCTTTCGGCCTGATGAATATTGGTGCCACCTTTCAGAGGACGATGGACATCGCTTTCGCTGATGAAAAGGATAAATTCATCGTGATTTACCTCAATGACATCACAGTGTACTCTACCTCCGATAAACAACACCTCGAGCACCTGAAGAGAGTTTTTCAAAAGTGCAGGAAGTTCAATATATCACTGAATCCAAAGAAATCTCATTTCACAGTAAAGGAAGGAAATATTTTGGGGCACATCATTTCCAAAGAAGGCATTAAAATAGACCCCAGCCAGGTTGAAGGGTTTTTGAATATCGGTACCCTGTGCAGTAAAAAGGAGGCATAATCTTTCCTGGGTAAGGTAAATTTTTTGAGAAGGTTTATCCCAAACCTGGAGGAAACCATAAAGAATATAACTTGTATGATCAGGAAAGGAAACAAGATTAAGTGGAACCCAGAGGCCAAGAATTCCTTTGAAGACATCAAAGTGGCCCTAACTAAAGCCCCTGTGTTAGCCAGCCCGGACTTTACGAAATATTTTCTCCTTTTTTCATTCGCCTCAGAACACACTATTTGCAGGATTTCGAGAAACCCATAGCCTACTTCATCCGAACACTGTGCGACACTCCCCTAAGGTATGACATTATGTAAAAGTAAGCGTATGTTTTAGTAAAGGCTCTGAAGCAATTCAAGACGTATATATTGCACTCCCATATCATCACCTGCGTGCCTAGCAGTTCAGTAAAGGACATCCTTACCCAACCCGACCCAGAGGGAAGGAGAGGAAAGTGGATAGACACCATATTAGAATACAACCTTGAGATCAAGCTGACAAAGTTGGTCAAGTTCTAGGGCCTCACGAAGATAATGGCGCAGTCGGACTGCGACGCTGTGGGTATGAATTTCATTGTTGATCTGTCGGAGGGCTCTCAAGAATAAAAAGTTGTGCAGGTACCTCAACGTTTTGTTGATTCGTTGTGGTATACAGATATCATATATGTTTTAGAAAATATTCAGGCCCCTCTGGGCGTGAGAAAGACTAAAGAGAGATTCCTCAAGCTTAAGGCAGTTAAGTTCTGTGTTTTGGATAATTCGCTATATTGGAAAGATCTCGGAGGAATATTGTTAAGTTGTTTGTTGGAAGATGAGGCGAAGCGAGCCATACAGGAGTTTCACAAATGAGACTGTGGAGGGAACCATTATTGGAATACCACCGTGCAAAAGATCCTGAGGGAAGGTTATTACTGGCTGACACTTTTCGTTGACGTATATAATGAAGTCTCCAGCTGCCACAAATGCCAAATTTTCGACAGGAAAAGAAAGCTACAACTTCTGTCATTAAAGCCAATATTGGTCGAGGCACCTTTCATGCAGTGGGTCCTAGATTTCATAGGTGAGATAAACCCACCGTCCTCTGCATAGCACAAATGGATCCTCACGACCACCGATTATTTCACGAAGTGAATTGAGGCAGTCCCCACAAAGAAAGCCATCGATGCGGTCATCATACAGTTTCTGGAGACAAACATTTTGTCAAGGTTTAGATGTCCTATTAAGATCATAACAGATAATGCGGCCGCATTCAAGTCTAAAAGGATGGATAATTTATGTCAGGACTATAATATAACCTTGGGACATTCCACAACATATTATCCGCAAGGAAACAAGTTATCAGATTCCTCGAATAAGAGCCTGACCAGAATCATCAAAAGCCTCTTGCAAGAAAATAAGAGAGCATGGATTAAGAAGCTTATCTATGTGTTGTGGGCAGATCAGATCACCACCAAAAATTCCATATCAATGTCACCTTTTCAGATCGTTTATGGCGCAGATGCGATTTTCCCTACTGCACTGGGACTGCCTATCAGGAAATTGTTGCAAGAGCAAGAGGTCAAACGTGATGATGCACAAAGAATGATAAACCAATTGATCCACACCCAACAGGCGAGGGAGTAGGCATATAATCGATCCCAACTTCACCAAGAGAGGATAAAGAAAACGTTTTACAAACACTCCAAGAAGGAAGATCTTCAGGTGGGAGATCTGGTGTTGAGATGGGACGCGCGAAATGAAGGAAAAGGGAAACACGGAAATTTCGATCACCTTTGGACAAGACAATATAGAGTCAGCTCGTGTTGTAGAGACAACATTTTTTTATTAATAGGGTCGGATAGGGAATGTCTTGGTTGGGGGCCTATAAACAGTAGGTTCCTCAAATGCTACCTAATGCAATAAATTTTGTTTGAGTCATTTGTCATTGTAAATAGTTGCTAAATTTGATTTGAGTTAGTACGTCAGCAGATAATTGAAGCCCGAAGTGAAGGCCCTAAGTTTATGCTGCAGTCTTAGAAGTTGTTTCATTGATTCTAGTTGTTTTCTTTTTCATCCGTAGTTTTTGTTACTTAGTATCTAGACATCAAATAAAACCCAATGGTCGGGCACCTGGTATACTGTTCTTTTCTACCTCACATGGAGGATAACATCCCCATTGGAGCCAGTTGTTAGCACCGCCACCTTTCTTTCCTTTTAGAGTCGATTCTGAGTCACGTAGTGATCCATGCGCCCAAACATGTGAAGTTAGGTACGTAATATTGTGATGCTGAAGTCAGCAAATGGCCAGTTGGCCATTGGAAAGGGGAAAGGGTGTCAGAGTCGAGAAATGTATACGTGGTACGGGCTTGTCTTTTCCCAAAGGTCAAATCCCATTAAGAAACTAGTTTCTATGTAACCCTATCGAGTCAAGTGGTTAAATAAAGGTCGCGTTGGCAAGTGCCACAGTTACTATTGTTTTATTATGAAGGTTGAAGGAATGAATAATTGCAGCATTTGTATTATGCCTGCATAGAAAATCGTATCACCTCCATTCCACGCGTGGGGATTTTCCATGAACAACCTGAGGATCGACTTCAAACTTCTCGTCTCCATAAATTCATTAATGTCTAGCAGTTCCTCCTCTCTAAGTCGATCCGCTATAAATCTCATATGCTCGACATGTTCCTCTAGTCGTAGAATTTGCCCCAAGTTGTCTGTCGCATTTTCCTTTTTCCAATCCAATTGGTTTAGAGTTGTTCCTCGATAAATTTATTCATAACATTTGTGCACAGTTTTCACCTCAGTCGCATCATGACATTTTTTAGAGTACAGGAAAGGGCACACAGAGTGAAAGAACTGCGAGGTACGAACCTCAGAGAGATTGGATTTATTTCACGCCTGCGACAACCATTCCCAGAAGCTTAGAAGGATCTATATTTTCACCTACAGAAGAGACCATTTTAAGATGAGAGAGAGTCGAGACAGAGAAATTCATACAGAAGGGGAAGATGGTAGGAGCGTTTGCCTCCAGACAATAGCTGCCTCGGAGAAGAGGAAGGCCA
>SNQJ01S0017745.1:176585-197634 GCA_010110895.2 Picea sitchensis
GTTTTTGGACTAATCCAGGTCATTGGGTTAGGGTTTTGGATGCCGCTGGCTCCTATATGTATATTGTATTGTAAACAATGTAACACAATTGTATCAATATAATATATGCTGGTTTTCCCGGTTTGGGTTTCCAGGTGAAAAATTTATGTGTAATGTTTGTATTTGCCATTGTATCTTTTCTGTTCTTTTCTGAATATCAGTTTGCAGTAGATATTGTACAAGGTTAGAATTTACACAAAATGTTATTGTCCATCTACGGGAAGCGCAAAGGCTAGCAGGAGAAGGGAACACAGAGTATCTCAGGGAAGGTGGGGCAGCTAAAAGAGAAGTCTATGTGGCTCTCGCCTTTGTACAAGAAAATAAATCTTAACGAGCGACATTGTCCTTTACAACAGTTTTTGAGTGATACTTGTCCTGTGAAAATATCTCACCCTTTTGGTGACGGTCATGGGAATCGCACAGTCGTTTGTTGTGTGCAACTCCCAGCAAATAGGCATGTAATGGGAGGCGAAACCAACATTGTAGACGACCACTTTTGGACAGACACTTGTTTTTAAGGATAGATGATCGAGGGACACAACGACACATTTTTTCCCTACGTCGGGTCTTGACCGATGATCTGATCTCGTGGTGAAGCTTGAAGACAGTTACTAGTAGACATACATGATTGTTGCCTTTTTTGGATGGTGCCATGTGAAGAGTTTCTTGCACATGTGGTACAGTTTTTTCCTAGTCTATTGTTAGCATTTAGGATAGAGGGCAGCCCAAGTTTCACCCTAGTTTATATATTTCATCTTTCCGATGTAACCAGGGTTGGTTGGCAATTTTAAGAAACAAATGCTATTGTAAGAAGTCTTAGTGTTTTTTGACCGAAACTTAATGCAAAGGTCATGTGTTTTGATGTAAATATTGTAGTTGCGATAGTTGGATGTATTGTGTTTCTTGCTCTATGTATGTTTTTTCCTGTTATCTTTAATTTCATATCTCATTTCGTCTATTTCAGAACAAATTTTTGAACCTGTGGATTCGCTGCACTGCGCCCCTTGTTTGTGCCACTTAGACAAAATGTTTTCCTCTTGAGCTAACTCTGAATTCATCCACAACGACGCTCTTTAGTTTTTATCCCTCTGTTTTTCTCCTGCCACACTTTACGATTAACACTGAAGGTTGTCGCTCGCCTAGCCTTTTCCTCTCGAATCCAGTCACTGAGTCATTTTTCCCGTCTCTTCCTCAGACCGACCCCATAGCCCGATTTTTACTTTTTTGCACCAATATAACTAGAAGCAATTTATCATCGGTTTCCATATATGGCGCGGTCTCCATAGCCTGCGTGGAGACCGCACCATATATGAGAGAGCCCTCTCTAGATCTGAAAGGCTAGTTTTGGGTCTCAAAGTTGGTTGAAAAGGTTACCTTCATCATCTATTTATTATCCAAATAGATTTACAGAGTGCTAACAGAATGAAGATTGTCAGGAAGGATTGAACAATTTAAAGGAAAAGATGGTAACAACACCTATACTAGTATTCCCAGATTGGGAAAATACATTTCATGTGCATGTAGATGCATCAACCATAGAACTTGGAGAAATTTTGGTGCAGCTAGGAATAAGGGACTTAGAACATCCTATAGCATTTGCAAGAAGAAAGTTGTCAGAATCATGGAAGAATTACAACACCACAGAAAGAGAAGGCCTAGCCATGGTATATGCAGTTCAGAAATTTAGGCACTATTTACTAGGTAAACACTTTAAAATGTTCATAGACCATTCTTCTCTCAAATATCTAGTCAACAAACCAGTGTTGGGGGGGAGGATATGTAGATGGATATTGTTATTTCAATAATTTGAATTCAAAGTGATAGCAAAACCAAGGAAGTTGAATGCAGGACCTAATCACCTATCAAGGGTAACTACTGGAGAAGAACCTACTAACTTGGAAGACCACTTCCCTGATGCACAACTATTTTTAGTACAGGTAGTTGATGAATACTTCGTTGATATTATAGAATACTTAAGTAAAGGGTTTGCACCATAGGAATTTAACACTGCGCAAAAGAAAAATATGGTAGTCAGAGTTGCAGACTATCAACTTATTGCAGGACATGTATACAATATGGGTGTAGATAGCATTTTGAGAAGGTGTGTATTGGAACATGAACGACCCAGAATTTTAGTAGAGTCTCATGAAGGTATATTTGGACACTGTATGCAAATCTACCGTGCAGAAGGTATTGCTCACAAGATTATGGTGGCCAACAATCCATAAATATGCCAAGGAATATTTCCAGAAATGTGATGTATTCCAAATGGTTGGTAAACCCAACAGAAGGGACGAGATGCCCCTAAGACCACAAGTGACTCTACAGGTATCTGAAAAATGGGAACTAGACTTTGTGGGACCTATTAACTCATCAACAAAAACGTCAGGAGAAATATATATCATTACTCCGACTAAATACTTAACAAGATGGGAAGAAGAAGCACCAATCAAAGACTGTAGTGCAGACACAACAACACACTTCTTGTTTGAGCAAGTGATCACTAAATTTGGATGTCCCATGATTCTGATGAGTGACCAAGGAACTCATTTTATCAATAATACCAGCAGGGCAATGACTGAGGAGTTTGAATTCTATCACTAGAAGAATACACCATATCATCGTTAGGCAAATGGAACAGTAGAAGATTTCAATAAGATTTTAGAAAATGCTTTGACTAAGATATGTAATGTTAATAGAGATGATTGGGACTTGAAAATACCATCAGTATTGTGTGCATATAGTACCACAAGTAATACGTTTATAGGACATACACCATTCAAATTGGTGTATGGACAGGAAGTGGTGGTACCCTTATAATTTTTGGTACCCAGTCTGCACGTAGCAACAATTACCAACATGACAGAAAGAGGCACAGTACAAGAGAGGTTAAATAAAATAATGGAAATGGAAAAGGACATGATTCTAGAAGGATTTCACGAGGAGGTATAGAAAGCAAGAGATAAAGCCTTGCATGACAGACATATTAAAAAGAAGATTTTTAAGGAGGGAGACCTAGTTTTGCTCAATGACAATAAATTTTTCCAACATCCTGGTAAGTTTAGAATGCATTAGCTAGGGCCATATGAAGTAAATACTGTCACATATAGGGGATCTGTGCAGCTAAAATACTTGGGAGGAATAGAACTAAAAGGAATGATCAACGGTAGTCGACTGAAACTGTACAGGGACAGTCGACCTACTGATTCTTAAAATTTACAGCACAGTAAGAAAGGCATGTTTATAGTGTACTATAGTATATTTTAGGAAAGAAAACTCATAAAAAGGAAGAAAAAATTAGAAAAAGAATAAAAAGGAAGACAAAAGTAGAAAAAGAAAGAAAATACAAAATACTAGAGAATATCGTGCGTAGTAGATAGTGGAATCAGCGTGACAAAAAGAAAAAGTGTCCTTGTGTAGCATATGGTTGACAAGAAGAAAATACCGTGCACTAAGGGAAAAGTCACAGAAGAAACATACGGCGCACTAAAAAATTACAATGCGACAGAAACCAAGCCAACAGTCAGAAAAGAAAAAACCAGTCATTGAGGTAAAAAGGTGTGAATTGGGAATTTATGAAACTGAACGAAGCATACTTGAAAAGATTTAACTCATTAATAACCATCAAAGAAGATTCTCCGAGAAGATTCATCTCATTTATGATGCCCTATATATAATGAAAACACAGGATAAACGATACGCATTGTGCATTTGCAAACCCGCAAAGCTAAGGAGCACAAAGATGAGAGGCGAACAGGAGAATTCAGAGATCGTAGAAGCAAAAGATCAATTGGGGAAGGATGAATTACCCAATATGGCACCTCCAAAGGTCGGTGCACCTATCCAAACATCATGAAAAACACGCAAGTATCCTAATGCCTCGATCATTTTATTGTGCATTCCAAAGGGGGTGCAGGCCACACCAAGTCTACTGGGGTGCGTAGAAAGGCTAAGATACACAGACCACGATGTGTCTAATGCCATCAAATTACCATAATTTTTGCAACAGGTGTATATGGAGAGCATGGGCACAGGCCATTAAGAGATCCAATATTGTAGCCAAAGTGATGGGCGGTAGGCTTGGAAAACATAGGGATTATGAATTTTCTGGAGATTCCTCACTTCAGATGGGGGAAAGATGTGAAAAAATAAGTCAAACAATTGTTGGTCATCCTCCATGGAGGATTTCTATGGTTAGAAGAATCAGTATTAATTAACATAGAGATAATTTCATTCACCATGGGCCTGCCATCAAATGGCGAGAAGCCTGCGCAGTACTTGAACGATAAAACCAAGGAAAAGGCTCTCGCAAAAGATATGAAGAAGACGTATGGGATAGAAAGAGGATCACGCGAAATAATTATAAAACAGATCAGTGAAGCAACCACTAGGATGGAAAAAAAAATGATGTCATGCAAACTATTTCACAAATGCCGCAAGGAGGAGGTCCCTACAAAGGTTTTCGCATCTGCAGCACAGTGCGTAAACGAAACCATGCTCATTTGGGCCCCATATTTACTAAATTTGTTCCTAGATGACTTCAAGGATGTGCAGGACTTGGGAAGGGAGTTCCATTACTCCTAGATAATGATCTTGATAGTGTTAATTGGATGGAAAGAGCCTCCCTACTCATATTTCTGCAGCAGAGTAGGACGATGTTGCGCAACACGATACACGTCGATGGGAAGCACTTCGGATTCCAAGAATAAGTGGAAATGCCATCACTTTTTCTCATTAGCTCAATGATATAAAATACAACATAGCCAACACATGGAAGATAACTCTAGAAGTGGTCACGCAGTATCAAGGGATAGCCCACTTTAAGGCTACGCAACACAACATGTGGATCCAAGCGCGTAGGGATCCAAAGAAAGAATGGCTAAAACTTTGATTATGCATCAACGTAGAGGAAGTTGAAATGGAAATGAGAGACTGGAAGGATGAATAGAAGATCCTAGTCATCACCAAGGGCATGCCAAAGGGAAAATAAGTGGAAGCAAGTTCATCCAAGACATTTGTAGGGGGGCAACACCGCGACCAAGAAACCAATGTAGCAAGGGAATCCCAGTCAAAAGACAATGAAACAGAAGAAGGGAAGTGCCCCAAAGAAGGATGCATAGATAGGAAAGAAGGAAAATGCTCTAGCACAAGAAGAACAAGGAAAGGGGCACACAATGACACAGGAAACCATGTCGGCAACTACTCTGCAAGAGATATGGATACCCAAATGGCCAATCATACATACAAGCAGGTCGTGCAAGAAGTCCAAGGCCCATAAACAAATCTTGGAATACATAATTACCAAGGATAATGTTGATCTTGTCACAGAGAGGGTATAGGACCGTGCAACGGACGAGTTCGAAGAGGACGAGAACCAAAGAGGAAGGATAAGGAATGATTTGGTCAATATTAAGCAGGTATTGGAAAATATACAAGAAGCTCAAATGCAAGGAAGGGGAAAAAAATTGATCCCTCGAGCGACAGAAGCAGAGGACAGGACTGTGCAGAACGAAGAAGACACAATCCAGATTGTAGTGCAAGCAAGTTCTAGCTTCATATTAACAAAATATATTTTGCAGGTCGACGAGTCCATAGCCCACATGCCACTCAAAGACTTGGCATAGGTACATTTGGTACTGGCTAAAATACCAACAAAGAAACTATACAAATTGCAAGTCGGTGTCGCACAGGAAGTGCAATCGCGAGCTAGAACAGATGCGGTGGAATTCTAGGCAACCAAAAATGGAAAGGATGCACTAGAACTGGTGGTAGAGCAGGTCAAGATGGAGACACAAGAGGAGAAGTAGCGTGCAAATAACTTATAGAATAAGCTTAAGGAAATCTTCACAAGAATTCTAGACAGCGTGCAGGAAACCACGAGCAGTGTTGAAGAACAGATTCAAATAATTGCAAAAATGCTTGAAGACTATAAAAAGGATATTAAGGATCTCAAATAAAATTTAACACCCACCACCCCTCCTGAAATCACAACTGAAAGGGAAAAACATGCATCTTTACAAGTAGAAACTATGGATAAAGAAGCCAAAAAGGTCACAGAACTTTTTGACAAGACCGCGCAACTATGGATGATGTTAGAGGAAGATGACAGGGTCCAACAACTAGATTAGCAAGAGGAGGAAATTAGCACTGCAGTTCAGGAGCTAAAGCAGCAACAAAATTCCATGAGAATTACAGAACGATTGAAGAGCGCACAAGAGATGAAGACCTTGCAGACAGAATTGAAGACTGCGCAGAATAACAAGCAGGTCAGGCAAGCCCAGTTAGAACCTCTCCAAGAGAAAGTACTGCAAATAATTTCAGAAATGGAGGAGACGAAGAAAAGAATGGCTCAGGATAATTCTGAGATCGCAGAGTCTCTCAAGGAACATATTACAACATAGAGGGTAGACGAGCTTACAGGGAAAGTTGCGCAAGCGAGATCCAAAAGGGACAAATTAGAAGGAAAGTTTAACATCTTGGCAAAGGTTGTTCAGGAAGCGTGCACCACCTGAGTGGCTTGGGACGATCCATATGTTAGTGTTGGGGGCATGTTGGGCATAGACCTATGTTTTAAGAAAGACCTATTTTTTGAAAGGAAGACCTAGTTTTGGAGCACGCGTAACAAGTGGCAAGAAAGAAGCATGCAGAAAAAGAAGGAAAAGCGGAATGCAAGAGGAAAATCAATGTGGAAAGCAAGCAGGCAAGCCTAACCATGATAGGGTTAGGGTTTTTGTTAAGGATTTTAATGGCTATAAGCCTGTACAATAGTATAAATAAATACCTAGGAGGTCTATAGGGGATTATTAGCTTTTGATTGGTTGTAGTAGAAGATGATCTATGTTGTCAAGTATAATAATTCATGTAGAAGATTTGAATAGGCGAGTCCTTGAGGGTTAGGTCACAGAATGAGGATCCTGGTGTGGTCTAGTCTGCCTCATAAAGGAATCTTTCCTTCATCTTTATTGTATTACTGAGGTGTAATGCACGTAGTGCAATATTTTGCAATAGTTTAAATAAAAGAGCAGAGAAGCCAGATCTTTGTGGATGTAGCCCTAGGGTGGGTTGCACCATGGTAAAACTTGTGTTATGTGAGATGTTTATGGAGTATTTACTTTTTGTTAATTATTATCTTATGAATGAATGATTAACTAGGTGTATTAGCATGCATGCATAAGGTTAAAGATGAATGAATCCTAGAAATATTTAAATCAAGAACAAGGTTAATGCATGAAGAAGGAAGAACACAATCCCAGATCCCCACTCATTCCTAGACTGCAAACACTTGAGTATTGCAATCATACATAAAGCTATCTTAGGTGAGACTGCACTATGCACTCTGTGTGCAGCGTTGCCTTATGGTTTACCAGGAGGGCTGATAGTTTTAGAGGGTTTTGGTGGAAACCTATTGAGATCTGAACCTGGGTCAACCCAAGAAAAGGTTAAACGATAAAGAAAAAACCAACAAATCCATATTATATATATAAAAAAATCATTAAAAATTAGATAATTTTTTGTAGTGCTCATGATTTTAATTAGGTTGTTGCACGTGTTTTTC
Organism: Picea sitchensis; assembly: GCA_010110895.2. NCBI lineage: Eukaryota > Viridiplantae > Streptophyta > Pinopsida > Pinales > Pinaceae > Picea > Picea sitchensis. The sequence continues at coordinate 184,180 of SNQJ01S0017745.1, forward strand.
ATAGCCATATATAACTTTGTTTTCCTTAGAAATTAGATAATGTGTTGTAGTGCTCATGATTTTAAGGACCTAGTGGGCATCATTGACATGGGAAATGATGGCTTAAAAGGTATGGGTTATCCAACCTACCTTACTGTCTGAGTGGTGTACATAAGAATTCAGGTTGTGCATATTATACATGCAAAGAAATATTAAAAGGATGAAAAGGCAGTGTGCATGAACAAAAGCTAGGAAACATGCATATTTGGGTTTGTTCAAACTAGGAGAATAGAGAGGTGTATTTAATGTTTGTGTACATGTGGAATGGGTCCACACATATGGTGTAGCTAGGTAGGTTCAAAAATTATGGTCGTGTATCTTATTAATGATATAAAACACTTTGAAATATATAAATAGCCCATAAATTATGGGCAATTCCTCAAAATATAGGTATATTATGCGGACAAAGATGGCTTGGCCATGATTTAAGGGGTAAAGGCATTTTTATTTAATTGTGTGGCTTGAATGGATAGTTATCCATGAAATAAAATCCAATTTTAGGTGTGGAATGTAGTGAAAACCCCTCCATTGGTCAAAATAGGGTATGTTATGTGAATCTTGAATTGGGATATAGCACTAGTAAAAATGTACATGTTTCCTATTATGGTCAAGTGAATATACAGAATAGAAATTATATTAGTTGTTATCGTATTGTCAAATAAAACAATTTTAAAGCCACCTAGATCGGGTGCCACATGGACACTACAGTTGAGATAATGGTGTAGTTGGCAAGGACGAGGGACAATATATCCATGCACGGGAGGTCATATCCATTATCTCATCTTTTGTCACCTCCTAGGTTCGTGTGCTCCAGTTTGAACCCTCTACTCCAACGAGGGATGAATGCTAACTTGAGCATGATGGCTAGAGGACCAAGCAAGAAGTGGGAGGGTATGACTCACAAGATCCATTTAAGGTTGTTATTTATGAGCCCTTTAATCAATACTATTGATCTGGTTGACTCCATCCTAGAATACATTATTCCTACATGTGGGAGGAGGCTTCGAAAACATGGTAAGGTGGTGCTTGATTTCATATTGTTTTTCATGTTCCTCAGACTGTGTCTATGCAGGGAGGTTTGTAGTTGTGGTTTCTTGATATTTTGAATAGTTTCAATAGAGGGAGCATGTCAGGTAGGGCCTGGGGTATCATGATGCCAAGGAAGTGAAAGAAAGATTTGGGTGAAGAAAACATATCTGGATTGTGTTGAGAACAAAACAAGACAAAAACAAAAATACAACGGAGAACATAGAAATACAGTGAAACCCAACTTATATTATTGAATAAGATAGAAAAACATTGTAGAACAAAAACTAATAGAATGGGGTAGATTATCTCTGAAAATAAAGAGATGTTGGCTAAGCTTCATTCGCAACAAGATTTACATCACATTCTATTGCATGCTTAAACGGCCTCCTTCACCTCAATTATATATGAGAGAGTGAGAGGAGAACAATTCCCATGATGCATGTGGGATAAATTATTCTATGTTTATAAAATGTCATAGGCATGTAAAACACTAGGACTTCCTAGACGATCACCCATCCCAGTACTACTCTATCCCAAGAGCGCTTAACCGCAGAGTTCTAAGGGAATATGGTGCATTAACGCTATGTTATAAGCATGTACACAAGATCACTAGGAAATCATTACAGGATGTCTATAATTAACAAATGAAGATGGCATTACATTCCATTCCTCATCAAAAGGGTGAATATCATGGTTTATCAAAACCATAGGCTTGAAATGTTGATTCAATGGAAAAGGTGGATGGCCATCGAGATCCACCTGGATCATTCCTCACCCTTTATGAAGTAATGGTCCCCATTGCATCAAGTTCCCTCGGGAGATGGGGAAAATTTTGTTGAATATGAACCTTGGTGAGTTGCTTTCCTTGTTGAAGTAGATTTCCTTCCTGTAATTTTCCTGTGGAATGATGTCATGAACCTATTGGAGGTGTTGGATATATTCAACAAATATGGATGCATGATCTTCCTTGGTCTGAGTGTGGGAGGACTTTGTCGGTGAAGATGCAACAAGAAGAACTATATCAATGGGGGCTAATGGTTGGAACCCCAAGAACACCTGAAAAGGGTCATGGCCAATAGAGCTATGTTGAACATATGGAAGACCCTCATTCTCTTTGTGCTCCTCTACCATCTTGTCGACCTGCTTCTGCTAGATAGAAACATCTTGGGATGAGGCTTTAGTGGTCGTAGTGACTTTTTTTTCATCGTATGACTGGATCGTGAATAGGGAAAACTTTATGGCCTGAGAGATTACTTTCTAGCATTGTTTTTATGATATTAATGAAGTGGAAGTAGTTGGAGCTACCTTTGGTACCCTATAGAGCTGACCTCCCATAGTAACAAAGACACTGCGGGGTCGAGACTGTTAAGAACCAAATATCAAAATAACATAAAAAATCCTCAAAATAAGTACTCAACGCCTTGACAAAGAGAGAATTTCAGATAATAAGCCTCTTCGAGGGGGAAACCTCTTTATACACCACATAAATTTACAAATACAATATGATTCCAAAGGAAAAGGTCTCCTTGGTATATATAGGAGACTAGGAGTTACAATTACAACTAATGTACCCAAGCCGACATAATTAAAATAAAAATACTAATGCAATATGCCCAAATTAAGGGCTAATGTGCCAATATTTAGGGCTTAACATGCCCATCCCCTTCAGAAAACTGTTTTCCACAATGCTTCAGTAATTATGGATGCTTCTGTATAAAAGACTCATCTTCCCAAGTGGAATCTTCAGCATATAGTTTCTTCCACTTAATGAGATACTCTGAAATGGATCTATTCCTCAGTTGGTGAATTATTGTGTCATTGATAGCTTCAGGATCCAATATGATTTTTCCTTCCTCGTCAAGTTCTATAAATATAGTTTGAACTGGGATCCTGTCACCTATAACCTTATTTAAGCATGAAACATGGAAAACTAGGTGTACTCGCGAAGATGCAGGCATTTCCAATTTGTATGTCATAGTATCAATATTTTTGAACACCTTATAAGGGCCATAGTACTTCAGTGATAATTTATTATCCTTCTTAGCTTGCTTGAGGGACATATGTTTGTATGGTTGTAGTTTTAAAAATACCCAATCCACTACTTCAAAACTTCTTTCACTATGATGTTGATCTTCTTGTTGTTTCATGTGATTTTATGCAATGGTCAGGTTTTCCTTTAATAGTTGGAGAACTTGTTGTTGATGCTCGATGTGATCTTCCACCGCTTGAACCTTAGATTTTTCTTTTAGAGAAGAAGTGATGGATGGTGGGTGATATCCATAGAGCACCATAAATGGTGTCATTTTTGTTGTAGTATGAAAGGAAGCGTTATACCACCATTTTGTCAAGGGTAACCACTTGAACCATTGTGTTTGTTTATCAGAGACAAAGCAACGAAGGTAGCCTTCTAGACATTTGTTCATTATCTCTATTTTTCCATCGGGTTGAGGATGATAAGATGAGATATGATCCAATTGAGTTCCCAAACAAGAAAATAATTGTGTCTAAAAATATCTAGTGAAGATGGGATCTCTGTCACTTACAATAATCTTTGGGCTTCCATGTAGCTTTTGAACTGTATCCGTGAATGCGGTGGAAATTGTACGAGCTTTGAAAGGGTGAGAGAGGGCACAAAAGTGTGTGTACTCGGTTAGTCTATCAGCAATAACCATGATGACACTCTTTCCTTTAGACTTCGGTAACCCTGTGATGAAATCCATGGAAACCTCCTCCCAGCTCTGAATTGGGATGACTAATGGTTGTAAAATACCTGGGGTCTTAATTGTTTCCACCTTATTTTTTTGGAAAACCAGACATTCTACCACAAACCTTTGAACGTCAAATTTAAGGCCATCCCAGAAAAAGTCCTTCTTAACCCTGTGGTAGGTTTTCAAAAATCCTAATTTCCCTCCTACCGGAGAGGTGTGCAATTCCAAGAGTACCTTTGGTTTGATTTTGGAGTTCTTACATAAATATAAGTGATATTTGTACCATAGTGAATCATTTTTCCATCTAAATGTATCTGATGCAATGAATCCTATTGCAACCTTTGAATGAGAGTCCACACTTTTTCGCTATTCTTCCATTTATTCATTGCTTCTATTATCCAATCAGGTTAGATGATCGAAATAGCATAGAGAAACGCCTCAATATATTCATCATTTCTTGAGAGTGCATCTGCCATAACTTTTTTCTTCCCTTTTTTGTAGATGATTTCAAAATCATAACCCAACATCTTGGTCACCCATTTTTGTTGTTCTTTTGAAGATAGTCTTTATTCCAAGAAGTATTTAAGACTATCATGACATGTTTTGACCTTGAAGTGCCTACCTATTAGGTAAGGGCACCATTTCTTCAATGCATGTAGTATTGTCATCCTTTCCTTCTCATAAATGGTTTTGTGTAAGTCCTTTCCCTAGAGTGGATGACTTTCAAAAGAAAGGGGCCTTCCTTCTTGCATTAGAATAGCAACAATACCATTTCCTGAGGCATCACATTCTAGAATAAAGATTTTTGTGAAGTCCAATGTGGTCAAGATAGGATCTTTGCACATCGCCCCTTTAATTTGTTCAAAAGATTGAGTTTCCTTTGGAGTCCATGAAAATGCATCCTTCTTAGTTAATGTTGTTAAAGGTGTTTATATTCTTCCATAGTTCCAAACAAACTTGTGGTAGTAACCTGTCAAACCCAAAAATCCTCTAAGATTCTTCAATGTTTTTGGAATCAGCCAGTCCATCATGGACTTAATCTTGTTAGGGTCTACCTTGAAACCTTCATGTATGACCCAAATAATCTACCTCCTTCACCATAAAGAAAAATTTGGATGGTTTGGCATATATTTGTTGCTCCTTTAGTAGTTGTAGCACCCTGTCAACATGTCGAACATGATCCTCCCAAGACTTTCTATAGATTAGTATATCATAAAAAAATAATAACACAAATTTTTAAAGGAAGGGATTGAAAATGGAATTCATCAACCCTTGGAATATGGAAGGTGCATTCGTAAGGCCAAAAGTCATGACCAAAAATTCATAATTGCCTTCATGAGTTCAGAATAATTTTTTTGGGATATCTACTTCCTTCATTCTAATCTGATGATACCCTAAACAGAGATCCAACTTTGTGAAGAATATTTCTCCATGTAGTTCATCTAACAATTCATCAATGACGGGAATGGAAAACCTATCTTTAATAGTGATATTATTTAGCTCTCTATAATCTAGACACATATGCCATGAACCCTCTTTCTTGAGTACCATTACCACCGGTGCAGAGTAAGAACTTTGGCTAGGTCTAATAATGCCAGCCTCTAACATTTCTTCAACAATACGCTCAATTTCACTCTTTTGGGCATAAGGGTATTTGTAAGGCCTAATGTTAGGAGGAACACTCCCGGGAATTAGGTGAATAGCATGATCATGATTGCGAGTGGGTGGAATACCTCTGGGAATATCTTCAAATACTTTGGAATGATTATCAATGATACCTTGGAGATCTAGGGAAATAGATGGCTTAGATCTTTGAACATCTAGTGAGAATAGTTGTAAAATTACACCTTGATGCCCCTTTTTCAATAATTTTGTCATGCCATTAGACCTTATCACCTTACTGGGTTTCCTTGTGATACCCCTTAACTCAATTTCCTTTCCCTCCAATGAAAATTTCATGAAAAGTTCTTGAAAATTAAAATCCATTGTTCCCAATGATTGTAACCATTGGACTCCTAGTACGACATCAACACCACCCATGGGTATAGAAATCATGGGACTATTCATTAAATATTCTCCCATAGTAAGATTGATCTTATGGCATTTTCCTGAGTAATTGATAGTTCCTCCATATGCAATCATTACTTGAAACTATGGCATTGGATATATAAAGCAATTGAGATATTTGGCTAATTTATAGTGAATGAAATTATGAGTACTACCAGAATCAATTAGGACTATTACCTTTTTATTTTTGATATATCGTTCGATCTTGAGGGTTTGAGGAGTGTTAATTCCAGCCAATGCATTACATGATATGGTGGGAGTCAAATATTCAAAAGAAATCTCTTCTATGTTTTCATATTGAAATGGTTCTTCTTCTTCTTCTTCTTCCTCTTCACAATCTATGCAGAATAATTTATTATCACCACACTTATGTCCCTTACTGTACTTGCTTCCACAATTAAATCATAAACCTTTTGCTTTTCTTTCCTCCAATTGTTGAGGTTTCAACCTTGTAGTTTGAGGTGTTTTAGAAGAAGGAACATTATTCTCTCAATAGATGTTAGGAGTGGTCCTTATAGTAGCCATAGCCATATTTTTACTTTCAACATTTCTCGCCGCCCTGAACACATTCTCCAATGATTTGGGTTCCCAAAGGTGAACCTCATGTTGAATGATATATTTTAAAGTTCCTATGAATACATCGATCAAGTGGTCATTTGGAATATATGTTACCTTTATATACAATCTTTGGAAGTTCTCAATGTGTTCTGCAATTGAACCCTTTTGCTTGATATTTATCAATTGGCTGAAGAAGGTATTGCTCCTTGTATCCTCATAGTGTTCTATCATTTCTTCTATGAAAATTGTCCAATTGACAAGTGATTTGTGAGAACAAATCCATTGATACCACACAAATTGATTGGGTTCTAAATATAAAGTTGCAATTCGTACCTTTTGTGTGTGTGGCACATCATGTATATCAAAGAACTTCTTCATCTAGAGTATCCATGTGATTGGATCCTTTCCATCAAACTTCCTCATATCGATCTTAGGAAAGTGGTTGGTCTTCAACCCAAAGTTAGAGTTTCTTCAGTCTTGATTCATCTTCCTTGTGTCCTCATCATGAATTTCATGCGATACATTTTCACTTTCAGGTGGCCTCTCTATGAGAAAAATTTCCAATCCTTCCATTATATTCCTTTTTAAACCATCCATCCTAGTATCTATTATTGCTTCCAACTTAGCCTCAGTTGAATCCATCATCCCTTGTAGTTCATCTTTTGTTACTGTCTTCTTTCGTAAATAATTTATGTCCCTACGAATTTCTTCACCTTCATCAAGAGTCCAAGAAGGCCTGTATGAAGGCTTATTTGGTGTAGAAGTACTCTTTTTTGGTGGCATGTTTGCCAAGTATCACTTTTAAAATTTGATTTCGAGGTGGTTCTGCTAGACGATCTTTCTTCTATTGTATCTCCAAAATTTTGGCCCTTCTAAGTCTAAAAATTTTGTTTTGTATTTCTCTGATACGTCTTCTCTTCAATGCCATAAGTCTGATAAAAATTGGATGTGCCAAGTGGAAGTTATGGTAGCTTCCCCACACATTGCTGATTTTTTTTCCCTTCCAAGAGAGCATACTTGTAAAGTGTGACAAGAGAAAAATGTATGATATTTGATTATGTAACTTACACTAGAAATACTACAGATTGTCCACTTTCTAGTGACATTGGTCTCACTTAATTTGGATACTCAGTGAAGAATATATCAATTTTTTACCCGGAACACTTGTTTGAGACCAGTTAATATGACTAGTCAGCTACTCTATCTTACATAGGGTTTATCTACAAAAGGAGGATGACCCGGAAGCTAAAAATTTTATCATAGATACCTTGACACTTTCTTTGAATACTATCTGAGTTTCAGGGTCTGAAACATCACATAAAAAAAATTATAGCGAAAATTCCATGATGACTAAATTCAAGATGATTCCAAAACCATATCTTACACATGCTATATCTCTAAAATTCTAAGGCCTAAAGAGATGAAATTTGAACCCAAAGTACCTTGATCTGTCTGTTAAACATCTTCCAATGCGTTCCTTCTGAAACATTGTAAAAAAAAATTATAGCTAAAATTCCAAGGTGTCTCAGATGAAGCAGCGAAACCCCAAGACCTTGAGCTCTGACACCAAATGTTAAGAACCAAATATCAAAATAGCATAAAAAAACCTCATAATAAGTATTCAACACCTTGAAAAAGAGATAATTTCAAATAATAAGCCTCTTCAAGGGGGAAAACTTAGTATACACCACATAAATTTACAAATACAAGATGATTCCAAATGAAACGGTCTCCTTGGTATATATAGGAGACTAGGAGTTACAATTAAAACTAATGGACCCAAGCCGACATAAATAAAATAAAAATACTAATGTAATATGCCCCAATTAAGGGGTAAAGTGTCAATATTTAGGGATTAACAGAGACTCATAAATATCATGATGTTTCCACATATATGGTTTTCCTAAAGGAACATCACAGACTTCAATTGGGGCAACATCACACACTGCCTCATCCTTGAAGGGCTTGATGTCATAAGATAGGAGAAATTTTTGGTTGACATGGATGTCTCATCTGCGACTCAACCATTTGATGGTGTATGGTTGGGGGTGTGGCATCGTCGGAAGAATCAATCTCTTAACAACCTCAGTTGAGATCAGGTTCTTCTGACTCTCGATGTTAACAATGAAATGCAGTGTGGTCCCCTTTACCCACATTTGTGAGTGGAAGAGGCACCCCCCCTCCTCAAGCTCCTTTGGTTCCTATGGTTGTATTGTTGTGGTCGCGATGGTAGCAGTGGGTTCTGCATCTATGATTGGTTTCCATTTATTGTGCTTTGAATCAGATTCCAAGTCAAGTTTCGATTCTTTTTCTTTGAGCTCGGCCACCAATGATTGTTTCAAGAGAAATTCATCGGTGTTGTGCCAGAGGCTTTTGTGGAACTTGCACCACTTTCCAGTGTCTTTGTTAGACTTCTTGATACCATTCTTTTCTTGCATCTTGGATTGGCTCTCTTGAGGTTGGCCTTCCTTGCTCCATCATTTGTTCTGTGAGTTAGGGTTTCCTTTGCCATGATTTTGTTGTGGTGTATTTTCAAACCCAAACTCCTACTTACTCTACTACTTGAATTTTTGCTCAATTTTGACTACATATCGATAAGCAACTCCCAATGAGGATATATCCAAGAAATCCATATTTGTTTGGATGTACCTATGCAAACCACCACGATACTTCAAAACTACTTGTCACTTGGAGTCTTTGATACCCAGATTTGAGCACAAGGTATGAAATATGTTAGTGTACTCCAACACCGTTTGATCTCTTTTCTGAAGTAGAGTCGTTCATCTCATGTATTGGTCATAATAGTTTTCGACGGGGTAGAACTACTCGTTTAGGGAATCTACAAAGGTTTCCCAAGTGGGTTCTCTCCTTAATGGTGTGAATTCATCCACAGTGTACCTCTCCCAGTAACCTTCCCACCAAGATCTGACATGGGGAAGGGATTTAAGGAGTGTGAAGGTGATATTTTCACTGTTAGAAAATTTTTGGATGGAATAATAACCTTCGAGTAGATTCAACCATTTTTCTAAAGCATTTGCATCTATCTGGCCTTCAAATAAGGGGATATCAAAATTGACTTGTACCTTGAAGGGTGTCGCACCTCCTAAATGCTTGCTTGTCGAAGATGTCTTGACCATCGCCATTGGTAGTCTTCGAAGGATATGAGAGAATTTTTCCATCATCTCGTTCCTCTATCGCACGAGATCTTCCTCGAGCAATGTCTTGAAAGGATCTCATTCTCTGACATCTCTCTTTTTTTCCTCTATGTGAGGTTGCTTGGGCTAGCGAGAGAGGTTTTCCTCAAGTGAAACTAGCTCAAGACCCAAATCTCTATACCCTGACCTCGTCGAGGACCTGCTATGAGAAATTACAAGGAGGATATTTCTCTAATAACATTGATCCAGATTGTGTTGAGAATGAAATGAGAAAAAAACAAAAATAAAGCAGAGAACACAGAAATACAGCGAAACCCAACTTATATTAATGAATAAGATAGAAAAACATTGTAGAGAAAAAATTGGTAGAATGGGGTCGTTTATCTCTGAAAACAAAGAGATGTTGTCTATGCTTCATTCGCAACAAGCTTTACATAACACTCCATTGCATGCTTAAAGGACCTCCTTCACCTCAATTATATATGAGAGAGTGAGAGGAGAATAATTCCCATGATACATGTGGGATAAATTAGTATAAGTTTATAAAATTACATAGGCATGTAAAACACTAGGACTTCACAGGTGGTTACCCATCCCAATACTACTCTAGCCCAAGTGAACTTAACTGCAGAGTTCTAATGGGATTCGATGCATTAACACTATGCTATAATTATGTACATAAGATCACTAGGAAATCATTACATGATCATGTCTATAATTAACAAATGAAGATGGCATTACATTTCATTCCCCATAAAAGGGGTGAATATCATGGTTTATCAAAACCATAGGCTTGAAATGTTGATTCAATGGAAAAGGTGGATGGCCACCGAGATCCACCTGGATTAAAAAATGAGGGCAGCCCTCACTGTTGAGGAAGTTTTGATGCACTACTAGTTTGAGTTCGAACCGGCTGTCAAGGAATCAATGTCGGCTCTGGAGGATGATGTTTAGGCTGTGAGGGCCCATACTAAGGATGAGGCGGTTGATATGTAGGTGGGGAACATTATCCCTAATATGGGATGCACCAGAAACAGAGACACTAAGTTCCACCAGACTTTGGATCTCTACTGGCACATAAAGGAAATGGTGGCGCATGGAATGAAGTCACGGGATCTAGAACACAGGAAATTATTTCAGAGGATGGATGCTCTGGAACACCAATCTAGTATTTTGATTACCATGGTCTCGTGGCTGGTAAAGAAAGATGGTGACATTTTCTAAATTTCCAAAGATAAGGACAATCCTTTGAGCTCTCGGCCTCGTCATTCATTGACTTAGTCTGTTAACGCTCAGCCTAAGGGGGCTCCTCAAGTTCATGTTTTATATGAGTGATGGTCTTGTAGTTGTTATGAGTTTTTGCAGTATGGGTCTGATAGCTTTTTTTAGTTTTAATTGTAGTTTTGGATCTATTGTTTTAAACTTGTCATATAATAACTCTATTCATAAGCATGTTATTTTTTGTCCTTTTGTTAGTTGGTTTGGTTTCCCTCAGGGTAGGCTAGTAAACTCTAGTGATTTTGATGGACATCTAGTGAATTCTTTAGCCAAATGGTTATGGATGTACATTTTGTCAATATATCAAAAGAAAATCATTTTCTTACTTACAAACAAAAAAAGTCGATTTTAAAGTCATATAATATAAAACATAGAATTTTGGAAAATATATTCTTATGAAAAAACAAAATTAAAAATTCAATAATATAAAAAAGCAAATTAAAGCAATATTAATGTTTATATATTTATTAATTTAAACTATAATTTCCAAATCAAAAATATTAATATAATTTATTAATAGATAATATAATTCCTTAATAATTAAACTTTCAATATAAGTTTATATAAATTAATATCTTACCCATAAAAGTACAAGGTAATGAATAAAAGTACAAGATAATGACTAAACAAAGATAAGTTAATATGCAAAGACAAATTAATAATGCAAATAGAGTTGTAAGTCCCTATCAAAAAAAAGATTTACATTCTACCGCTTAATGACTTAGTAGTGGAAAATTATATTTATGTGTAGAATTGTTAGACATGCCTTTAGTGTTAAGTTGATTTTTTTTACGGGAGTGTTATTAGTCCCTATCCTTTGGGATGAGGGACTATCCTTTGGGATGAGGGACTATTAGTAATCGATTTTTATTGTTCTATTAATCCATGCACGTAAATTAAGATAAATCAATAATTTTAACCAAAGTTTGAAGAGATTTATACAATTTTTAAATTAAGATTTCAATTTTTATCCTAAATGTTTTGTTCGATATTTTATTTGGTCTCATCCCGAGGCATGGAGCTACATTGCCCACCTAAATATTAGGTTAAAACACACCTTGGCTTAATAATTTTCTCTAAGTGAAGTAATGCTAGAAATAAGCCTAGCATTACTTCTCTAACATTAAATGTTAAGTGTTTCGTACTATGATCATATTTGAAATATAATCTTCACAGACAACTTGGGAACTATAAGTGTCATGGAAATGTGGCTATAAGTATGCTTGACATAAGTATAACATGCAAGTTTCCCTAAATTTTCTTTGCCTTGCCCATTCATTTTCTTTGCCTTGCTGTGAACTCTCCCATTCTGCATTTGGTTCAGCATAATATAATTTTCTTGTGCGAATATCATTTTCCTATGCATGTTGAGGAGCTTTCCAGTGCAAGGAGATTTACTTGCAACAGATGAAGAAACAAAGAATAAGCGTATGGAAAACAAAGAATTAACTCACGGTTCAGGTATCCTTTAACATCTTGACGGGTTCCATTGTATAATTTTTCTTAATCATCAATTATATTATGAAGTAGCTGCTACTCAGTATTGCCTTTAGACTTAACTTTGTTTCTAACATGGTTTTAGAAAGTTTTTCTTTCTTCTCCAAAGATGATGTGAAAAAATATAGACGGTGGTTCTTCAAAGGGCCTCCTCACTGCAACCATGGAAACACGATAATTCATTTCATAATATTCATTTCATAATATTTAAAAGAACAAATTTCTTTTTAGCAGTGAATTCATTTCATATGACATAAAAGAACAAATTTATTTTTTGTTGTGAATTCAGTAAATTCATTTACTAAGACATAAAAGAACAATTTTTTTTAAAAGCACCAGAAAAAGAAAATTCAAAGGCATAGCTATAGATTTATTTATAGCATATTCACCTCAGCTATATTGGTAGCACCTTAAGGTTGTAAGGGCATGGTTAAAAGTGTACTATGACTTACCGTACCTAGAGCAATAGATAGTTCCCTCCTCTGCGCTCCTCCTTGAACCTTGAATTTCTTGTCCCCAATTGTGAGTTGTGATTTTGTTTTTATAGTCGAACCGCACATCTAGAATATAGGTTATTGGCCAGTGTAAATGTTGTGTCCCTCCTTTGAATAGATTGTAAACACTCTTTTTAAAAGGAATGGCACCAAGGGTCCTCGTACTATCCAGGTGCGAATAACCCCTCCATTTTCATTAGAATAATTTCTTATTATTAAAAGACTCGCTCTTACACCACTATAAATCCCAACATACGTAGCTACCAGTCAATCATTCGGATTTACCAAAACCATCATTACCTGGCCGAGCACAGTACATTGGGATTTTGTTTTTTTCATGTAGATGTTGGGATACCTCCTATTTCAACCATTTACATTGATCCACCAACAACGGATCGATATGGAGACTCAATAATTCGATATGAAACTCAGTAATGTGTATTGTTTTTATGCATCTCTAGGGCGAGTCGGAGTGTCTGGGTGGTAAACTAATAGCGCTTTATGGGGATCTGTCGGTGGGCAGTGGATACGCTTTCTTGATACGGTGCCTGCTCAAAACCTAGGCGTGAAAAACTATCTGGATAACTTGTATCAGCATTGATTCCTCCCTCCATGCCTCTAGCCTCATGG
>SNQJ01S0017745.1:206505-230317 GCA_010110895.2 Picea sitchensis
TCATCTCAGCAGAGGTCGTCAAATAGTTGGGATTGTCGACAACACCACACCCGCAACCATACAACATCGGGTTGCTTCGCCAAGGACGAGATCTTCGTGTCAGCCAGCAGTGTCGATTTTCATATGGAATCCAACCCTTCAAGGATGAGGTATTATGTTATGTTTCCCCACTGGATGTCTGTGATGTTCTCTTGGGGCAGCCATATATGTGGAAGCACCACGCTATTTATGAGTCTCGACCCCGTAGTGTCATTATTACTTTGGGGGGTCATCTCTACAGAATACCAGAGGTAGTTCCAACTATTGTCCCACCCAAATAGTATCGCAAGGTAGTATCTCATACTACAAAATTCATCTTCTCCACAATCTGTTTAAAAGGGGAACAAAAGGATATTGCAACCACTACAGCCTCAGCCCAAGCACTTTATATCCACCAGAAGCAGGTCGACAAGGTTGCAGCAAAGAACAAAGATTCCTTCTGCACACAGTCATCTCATGTAGCCAGACTGGTTAAAAAGGTCCAACCCTTCCAGCCATAGGTTCATGATGACCTTCAACAAACCAAGCAGCGCGACGGTTCCAACAAGGCAAGTAGCTCACCAAGATTCAGATTCAGCAATCGTTTTCCCCTCTCCCCCGGGAACTCAATGCAATGGAGACCATTGCTTCCTAAGGAGGGAGGATTGATCCAGGTGGATATTGGTGGCTACCCACTTTCTCCAACTGGCCCAAAACATGTTTTGGGCAATTTTGGTAATTTACTATTTTTAGCAGTTTTTAACTTTCGGGGCCATTTTGAGGCCCTAAACTGTGTTTTGAGAAAACGGGGAGAAACATGGATCATATATCATGTTTCTCACCCAAAATTTGTAGTTCTCGGATATATCTTTCCAACGATCTATTGATCACCCCAAACAGATATCGTATGCAAAAGTTACACCCCTGGGAAGTTGACGTATCAACTACCCCCATCGGAGCCCACAAACCTTTTGGCTTTTCATCTTCTGGGGTTAGGGTTTTGGATTTTACTTATGTTAGAAAGGCCTTCAAAGCCTCATTGTAAGCATATTCTCATGGATGTGAGTAGCCGTCACATCTCTTCTCAAAGATAAGATGCCACCATTCTAGCAAGTCTTTCACTCTATATTTTACAGTCTCTGTACATTTATTTCATTAATAGAAATCATGTATTACTGTATATCTATGACTCTTGTTTTATTTCTGCTATATCTATGTTATATTGTTGTCTCTCTTGCAATATCTCTAAATATTTATGTGTTATATCTCCGCTCTCATTTCGTACTAAAAATAATCTGGATCCACTGGACCCGTATGGGCTAAGAACTAATGCGAATTTGAGTAAATTCGTTATCGCAGACTTTGGTCTGTGCGAATTTGGGGAAAAATCGGGAGAAAATCACTGTTAAATCCCCAAATTCATGGTCATTATTCATGTTACATTCAATCAAAACTATTTAAGTAATTTAATGAAACCAATTTGCAATTTTGTAGGGTCGAAATCGACTTGGAATGGTCGAATTTTTCATTTTAATGATCGTTGTAGAGTTACAGGAAGTTTGGTAAACTGATGGTCGAGATTAACTTTGATAAATTTTAAAAAAATTGTAAGGTTTTGGCTGTTTGGAAGGTCGAACAAATCAACAACAGAGATTTAATTTTGGTAGTTAAAATTTGAAGGAAATCGACAGTCCAAATTCACCTAGATTGTGCTCAAAATTTTCCAAGTGTTGGAGTTCATCAAAATATTTTGTTGATGACCGATGGTCAAATCAGTGAGATTTGTGGAGGGTTTGAAGTTCTCCAGTTGAACTCGCTAATGGATAACGATCTAATCAACAAGTTTGGAGAATATTTGATTTCATCCAAAAGAAGTCTTCGATCACCGATGGTCGATGGTCGAGGATCGACAGATTTTGGCCAAATTTTCTAAGTGTCAAAGTTCACCAATGAAACTTGTCGATGGTTGATGGTCAGGTATTGGAAGGATTTGATGAAATTTTCATGCATCTATAGAGGATCACCGATCACATATGTTTGATGCTCGGGGATAAGTAGAATCTGACGAAGGTTTCATGTGTCCAGGGGCACTATTGATCGTCAATGACCAACAAATCGAGGATCGACAGATTGTGACAAGAATTTTCATTTGTCCAAGAGAAGTGGACGATAGCCGATGAAGGAAAAGAGGATGATTAAATCACCATCCATGTGTCATTCCATGTCACCAAATTTGACACCTCAATATGATGTTTCATGCCACGTCAACATCCACATGTCATGCCACATCAACAGATGCCACATCAGCCTAGAAGTGGTTGATGACCGATGGTTAGTTCGGTCAATTTGGGGGAGTGTTTTTTACACTCCTCAGGGATCATCTATCACTAATGGGCTGATGTTATGGTGTTGATATAATTAGTAAGGAGCTTTCATAATCCAACAAAGATCGTCGATGACCGACGGTCGATCGGTCGATTTAGAGTTGTCTGCAAATTGGTCGTCGGGGACTTGGGTAGATGGTCGACGATCAAGTTGGAAGTATGGAGAAATAATTGGGTGTGCCCAAAGGAGAACATTAGTCGTTGATGGACAATGAAGCACAAATCAACGACACAAATTCCACGCAATTTGAGATTAACGGTTCAAATTTAAAGGGTTGTTTTAGTAGTAAAACAATCAATTTTATGCGAAATTTTGTGGTTTTTGAAGGTCATTAACTT
This sequence comes from Picea sitchensis, assembly GCA_010110895.2. Classification (NCBI taxonomy): domain Eukaryota; kingdom Viridiplantae; phylum Streptophyta; class Pinopsida; order Pinales; family Pinaceae; genus Picea; species Picea sitchensis. The sequence continues at coordinate 209,247 of SNQJ01S0017745.1, forward strand.
GCGGGGAGATTTTGAGGCCATAAACAACATTTTTAGCTAGTTAAAACCCATATCTCAAATAAAATAACTAGGAGAGAGCTATCCAATGAGCTAAATAATTCGCAAAACGGAGCTCGTATGAGGAAGTTACAACCAAAACAATGAGGGTAAAATTTTGGCACCAAAGTTACTTCCGGAGGGCATAAATCCATGCTTGGAAGTCTATTTGGGGCACATGAGAAGCTTATGGAAATATTATGGCCCAAATACACCAGTGGTGAAGTCATAATTGGGTTATGGGTACCTAAAAATGTGCAGAAATAGAAATAAGACACATGTAGCATGTAGGGGTAAATTGGGTAAAACAACCTAAACTTCCCTTGACAATAAATTTCAACTTGGAGCTTGGTTTTGAGAAAATGAATAGTCATTAGAAATGTCTTAAGGAGTATAAGACATATTTCAACCTAGAATTTTGAATTGGGTGTTATAGTTTCTCAGAAAGTGGCAAAAGATATTGTTGTAACAATAAATGAGTGGAAATTGTAGCATGTGGATGTTGTAATTTTTTGCTTAGAACTCAGATCAAGGCATGAGTACAGTCACTGGAAAGTTATTCTAGAGAGGAATGCATTTAAGGAATTATATTTGGGTGTAGTGCATTAATATTCTTCATAATTTAAAATGAATAATGACCTGCAACCTAATTAATAAATATTTTTCAATATGCTTAATTCTAACAACAATTATTGCATGCACATTCTTGCATAATTAGAGATACAAAAATAAAACTTTAGTTCCTACATGATAACTATATATATGGAGAATGCTCGAGAGTCTTACAGCCATGAAGAATAAATTAGAGGCTTGCATATCAGCATGGTTAATGCTGAGACTGATTCTAATGGGAGAATAGACAAGCAGAAACTTGTAACTATGTGAAGCCTACAAAGATAAGTGCATAGATATAGGGTTGATAATGAGAGTATCATAAAGGCTAAGAAGAGATACTTCAAAGCCTGAACATGTTGAAAAATCAAGTCAACAAATATTTAGGCACAAGGAAAGAAGTTGGTGCCAAGCAAGTGGAAGTGTCTAGGTCTCATGATAGGAGGGATGATCATGGAGGGTATATATGATCAAGGAGTATTAGCAGACATCAACAGCATCATTCCCCAGGGAACTTGACCAGAAAAACATATGCATGTTCAAGGTCAGCAAGCATCCTAATTATATCTTATGTCAAGCATCAAAGAAGGAGGCATGGGTCAGATAGCTAGCAAGGGGAGCTGAGGAAAATCAAGCCACCATCATTTGATGGAGAAAACAAGAAAGGTGAATATGCAGAAGCATGGTTGTTGGGAATGAGAAAATAATTCCAGTTACATAACTACTCATCAAATACAGAAGCCAAAATTGCAGCCTACCACCTTCAAGGAAAGGCATATATGTTGTGGGACTAGATAAAGTAGTTTAAGAACCTTGATGAAAAAATAATTTCATGGAAGAAGTTCAAGAAATACTTTCAGCAGCAGTACTTGTTAGAGCAATATTATAACAAGAAAATGCAAGATTTCTTTCAAATCAAACTCGGGAACATGAACATGGACGAATATGAGAGAAATTTCTTGGAACTTATTAGGTGTGTTAGCTTCATCAAATATGAGAGGGTCAAAATTCAAAGGTTCCTGAGTGGACTGCCATCCTTTTATAAGGATAAAATTCAATTTGATGAGCCCAAGAATTTAGAAGAAGCCATAAGAAAGGCCAAATATTTGTATGAGAAAAACAAAGGAAGGCCAACTTTCCAAAAGGCTTGGGATGACAAGAAGAAAGGAAAGATGGATCAAAGGAAGAAAGGATTTAAGCCACCTTTCATAAGGAATGGGTATCAATCATATCAACAAGGGAAACAATCTCAAGGTGATCAAAAAATGACAAAGTCCTTGGGAAAGAGGCCAAGACAACAACCCATAAAGTGTTGGGGATGTGAAGGAGATCACATGTATAAAGATTGTCCTCACCGAGGAGATAAGATGAATATTTTGCATAACATCAAGAAGGTGGAGACAGTAGAGGATGTGGGAAAAATCATGCCAAGAATGTATGCAGCCTTGGGAAATAGACAAGCAGACTATCAATCCCACATGATTGAAATGAAAAGGAATTCAAGGATGGTACAAGCTATTCCAAGGTCTATATATGTCTAAGATATTTCAACATTGCAACTGAAAAGAAATTTTAGAAAAGGGTGCCAGATATATGCAGCCTATATGGAAGAGACAATGAAGGATAAGGAGCCAAGTCTTGAGGATTATCCAGACTTGAAAGAGTTTGAATACATGTTTGAGGAGTTGTCAGGATTTCCACCAAAGAGGGATATAGATTTTTCTATTGACTTAATGTCTAGAGCTGCCCCAGTATCCAAGACTCCCTATAGAATGACGTCAGAACTAAAAGAATTTCAAATGCAGTTAGAAGAGTTGTTAAATAAAGGGTACATACACCCTAGTGTTTCGCCTTGGGGTGCCCTAGTTATTTTTGTCAATAAGAAAGATAGAATACTGAGGTTATGTATTGACTTCGGACAACTTATCAAGGTTATAGTCAAGAATAAATATCCTTTGCCAAAGATTGATGATATTTTAGATCAACAAAAAGGAGAAAAGATATTCTCCAATATTGATTTGAGGTCAGGCTATCATCAAGTAAGAATCAATGAAGAGGATACTAGCAAAACAGCCTTTAGGACAAGGTATGGACACTATCAATTTGTGGTGGTGCCTTTTAGGTTGATAAATGCATCGGGTACATTTATGTGTCTAATGAATGGGGTGTTTAGTGATTTCTTGGATAATTTTTTTATTGTGTTCTTGTATGAAATTCTTATCTATTCCAAGACAGAAGAAGAGTATGAGTGACATTTGAGGATGGTACTAAAAGTGTTAAGAGAACACCAATTGTATGCCAAATTGAGTAAATTAACTTCTATCAAAAGAAGATCCATTATTTGGGTCACATTGTTTCAGAAGATGGCATAGCAGTGGATCTAGAAAATATTGAAGTAATCAAGAGTTGGCCAGTGTCGAAAAACATTCCAAAGGTTAGATCGTTTATGGGTCTATTTGGTTACTACAGGAGATTCATTACGGGATTCTCCAAGATTGCACACCCATTAACGTCCTTGCAAAAGAAAGGGGTAAAGTTTGAATGGAGTGCCAAGTGTGAAGAGAATTTCCAGTGTTTAAAGGATTTTCTAACCAGTGCACTTATTTTAAAAGTTGCATATCCAGATGAGGATTTTGTTGTGTGCACATATGCATGCAAGGAAGAGCTCGGTGGATTCCTTATGCAAAATGGACTTGTGATTTGTTATGAGTCCAGAAAATTAAAGGAAAGTGAAATAAATTATGCCACACATGACTTAGAGTTGGAATCCATAGTACATGCCTTAAGGATGTAGAGGCATTACCTCAAGGGAAGGAAATTTGAATTAAGGACAAACCATAGTGGTCTGAAATGTTTGTTTGAACAACCAACACTAAATGCTAGAAAAACTAGATCGCTGAAATTTCTTATTGAATATAACTTTGATATCAAGCACATAAAAGGAAAAGACAAAAAGGTGGTTGATGCACTCAACAAAAAGGTGTATAAAATTCATGATACAACCATTAGTATGTATAGGACGGATTTAAAAGATAGAATTATTGAGGATGTAACAATAGATCAGCATTATGTGCAAGTTAAAGAAATCTTACAGCAAAATGATATACAACATAAATATAAGGAATACAAGAATTTAAAAATTTAGTCCTAAAGGAAATGCATAATGTGCCATACCCTGGACATCCAGGATATCAGAAAACTATTACAGCTATAAGAGGCCAATATTTTTGGCTTGGTATGAAGAAAGATGTTTCTGATTATTTGGCTAGATGCATGGAATATTAGAAGGTCAAGGTCAATCACAGACATCCAATGGGATTTTCGCAGCCATTGCCCATTCCTGAATAGAAATGGGAAGTTGTTACTATCGATTTCATTACTAAATTTTCAAGGACATGTAACGAACCCAATCTCCCACTGATTCTCGTTACGACTTTACACATACTGATATGTAACATCCTTAGACACCCCAAGGTTGTGCCACATCACACATTCTCAAATTATGTAGCTCCAAATAAACCTGGATGTAACATCCCCAACATACTACCAAACCATGTTACTCTAAATTTCACTATGCAGTTTCTACTTTAAACACAATCTGTGCAGTTTCACCTGAAGTAACATGCTCGTCCCAAGATTGAGTCACACTACACAACGCATAACAGTGGAATCAACAATATCTTAAAAAAGTAATCTTAAGTAGCAGAATTAAATCAAGCAATCGTGGGCACCAACATATTGACCACACAGTACAATTGTGCACCCAAACACTCGGGCGTCATGCACCACTTCTATTATTATTGTGTGTGGAATCCAATCCCTTAACTGCACACACATGAGTTCCAGTCTCTGAAGCACATAGGTTATGACCCTGCACACTCAACCACTCGATCCTCTTATTGATGACTCATAACCAAATTACAAGGTTAAAATTAACAGTTAAAGTTACAATCAACTGACATACTCATGCAAATCAACATTTAAAGAATAAAACACCATACTTATATGCATAAGAAACATTAAACCAAATAATAAAAAAATACTTATATGCAACACATACAAGAATTTAACCCATGTCAAACATAGACAAAATGCATGCAATAACCAAGACAAGTACATAAGAAACACTTATCTTAAAAGAAAGTCATCAACTGCGGCCTTGACTCAGACGTTCCTCACAACCATAGGTGTTGTTTCTCATAATATTTCAGCAACAAGTCACCCCCGAGTTGGGGCTCAACTCCACCATGGAAAACAAGGTCCTAGTGACAAGCTATGGTTTGAAACTCAATAGAATTGCTTTGTCCTATGTGCCCACTGCTGAAACTAGCCCATAGTCCTTCATTCCCCACACACTTTTCACACTGAAGGAAGTGTTCCACTTCTCTTCTCACCAGTCCCTCGGCTTACCCACTTCCCTTCCCAGGTGTTGACATTATGGTAGTTGTGGGAGGTATTAACCTCCACATGTAACCCTGACAAGACTAGAATATTTCAAGAAGCAAGAGAAACCCTAAAACATTGGATGATAACTCTAGAAGGAAAGTTGTCTCAAGAGAATATTTATTATTGAGTTATTAGCCTCTAGAAGTATAATTCAGCCTAGTTAGATCACTTGGAGTACTATAAATAAGATGGTGCTAGATCTCATTTTTCACCTCACCCCTCACAACTCCATAAGGCCAGTGGTGTGCAAGTTTGGAGAGGAGTTGCAGTTGCAACTGTTGCAACTAGAAAATTTTGGTTTTGGCTTGGAATTTCTCTTTGGTTATGGTTTGGACTTTCTTCCTAGTACGCTAGCTTTGGAGAGAGGTACGCTACCTTGAATGGCTATTGGTTCTAAGGTTTGATTCCTAAATTATTCTCTCTGTCAAGCTTAAGGTGCTCGGGGGTGGCCTTTGTGCCTATGGTTGGGTGACAATATTGTTATATTTTCTATGGTGAAACAAGAACACCTATTGTTCTAATAGTTTATGGGCCCACACTATCTTTAGGTAGTCTAACCTCTAGAAGATAGATTGGGAGGATTTGCTCAGTTGCAGTTGCAGTCAATTTTTTTGTTGCAGCAACGAAACCCTAACCCTCTTATTAGTGCACCTTAAGTGAAGATATTGACCTAATTTCTAGATAGCCTAGTGCACCCTAGCCTAGCACACCTCCTGGTACTCTCAACAATATAAGACGTCAATTTTGAGTTTTTGGTCAAAGTCAAAGATTGACCAAGTCAAAGTCAAAGGTTGACCAAGTCAAAACAATCATGACTTACTCTATGAAGTTAGAAAACAAGTTAGAAGGGGATTTTAACTTCATAGCATGGAAGATGAGGATTGAACTCATCCTTGCCAATAATAAAGTGTTGGATATCGTAAAAGGAAAGATCATGGAACCACAGTTTGAAGCGAGAAAAGAGAAGGAACCTCAAAACGTTGCAGTTATGGAAAAGTTCAAGGAAAATGACACCAACTCTATGAGTATCATAGTGGACTCTATAAAATACCACTTGATGCCCTACATATCTCATCTTGACTCATCTAAGAAGATGTACGATGCCCTAACTAACCTCTTCTCAGTCAGAAGCATTGGACAAGTAATGAGTCTGAAGAATGAGCTCTGTGACATGAAAATGAATGATTATGATAGCATAACATCATACTTTGTGAGAATATCTCAGTTAAGATATCAACCACAATATATTAAAGAAATCATTTCAGAAAAGGAACTAGTAAATATAGTACTCAATGGCCTTCCCAAGACATGGGATGCATTTGCGACAAGCATGAACACAAGAAAGGAGTATCCCACATTTGAAGAGATTTGGACTTGTTGTGCACAAGAATAATAAAGGATTAATGCAAAAGAGAAATCCCAAAATAAATATGATGATCAATCCTTCACAGCAAAATTCAATAATTTCAGGAATAAGAAGAAGTTTGTCTTAAGGAAGAAACAAAATCAAGAAAAGGATATGTCAAAAATACAATGCTTCAACTGTCGAAGATATGGTCACTACAAGAACCATTGTCCAGAGTTAAATAAAAGGAAGGAAACACATGAAGCAACAGTTGCCAAAGAAAAGCAACCCTGAAAGAAATTTAAGCATCATGAAGCAAACTTCTTCTTCTAGTCAAGGTAACAATATTCTTGTACATAACATGTTTACATAGTTCCTGTACATATCATGCATATCTATTTCTTAGAAGAAAAGGATGGTCAGTGAAACAATACCTATGAAAGAATAACAAGATAAGGATTGTTATTACTATGACTACAAGAAGATGAAGTACGTTGGAAAATTCCTAAGGAATCTATTATACAAGTAACAACTTCCGGATGTGCCAAAATCAGAATCAAACTTGAAGAGACTCGGAAGGAGTCAAATAAGAAAGAAGTCAGTAATCAATAGGAAATTAGAATAAGACCTGTAACACTTTGTAGAGGGAAATAATGATGCAGACGAAAACATGGACTCTCTTAGATGGAGGGAGTTGATTACATAATTCCAAAAGAATAGCATGCATTCATGCATGAAGCCAGGATTAGGAGGGAGCTAATCCTAATTGATATGATCCATTAAAGAATCGGTGAATATTATGAAGTATATATCCATGTTCCCATTGAAAGCAGCATCCATGATAAACAACACATGATCAGAAGAATTCTTCTTCAAGAAGATCTGAATATCCTTGTTTGTCCATCTACACTTATGCTCCTATGAAGAAAAGAAGAAGTTGGAACCTTCAGAAAGAAAGGGCATAGAATCTATAGAATATTTCATGGAATCCAACATTGAAGATGAGGAAGAACATGAAGATTCCAATAAAGAAAGAAAATTCAGAACAACCAATTGAAAAAGTTAGTATACCGAGAATCATAAGACTACCATCTTGGTTTGAACCCACTAGAAGAAATGGAAGTTGTGATGAAGAACAGTATATGTAAGAAAATGTGAAAAAGAATTATGAATGGAAGCATTGTGAGATTCAAAACTAGAGATTTTTCCAGAAGGAAGGAGAAGACTATGATGACATCTTGTTCCAGTAAATCAGATATACCTCTTGCAGTATCCATGTAAAAGATTGTTCTTCCCAATAAAGAAAATTGAGAAAGAAGCATATACCAGAGGCTCATGTATGAAGATATAAGAAGAACTTGTATGGATTCAATCAAATTGATGAAAAGTATATCATATACAATAGAAGAGTGGCGAAAAATTCCTATGATAGAGAAAGTGTATCAAAATGGTTACTCAGAAGTCCGGGATGATGAATTGATAATCCATGGAAAACTCCCATGATGACAGATCTGAACAAGTTGAGAGACTCTAATCTAGTAGACCCACCTCTGTATCAACAATTGATTGGCTCGTTAATATTTTTGGAAAATACTCAGCTAGATATTTTCCTTGTGGGACGTTTGAGTTATGATGTACAGTTGCATGGATTTATCGATTCAGATTAGGCAAGGAGTGAAGATGACATAAGAAGTTCTACTTGGATATGTTTCAGTTTGAGATTTTTCATGATGTCATGGGTTAGCAAGAAACAGAAGTATGTTTCACTCAGCACTATAGAAGTAAAGTATATTGCAGCTTGTGATGCTTTTACATAAGCAATGTAGCTTTGTAAGTTGGTTTCTGGACCATCTAATCAAGTGTTGAATTTGACCATGATATATTCTAATGATAAGAGCCATGTGAATCTTTCAGAGAAACTGGTGTTCCGTGACAGGTCAAAGTACATTGAGATCAAGCATTATATTCTCCATGATAAATTCCATAAGAGAGAAGTAGCTCTGCAGTATATCTCCACAAATGATCAGATAGAAGATATTTTGGTAAATCCTCTGTCCAAGATGAAAAGTTTGCATACTTAAGAGACAAGTTGGGACTCGTGGAGATGATTTCCTTATAGGAAAAGGAAGTGATTACTCCTAGGTTGGGAGGGAGCACTGATATGTTATTAATTTATGGACAATCATTTTTCATTTTGAAAAATGGTCCAGGATGCGCAGTTCCTTTCCAGTTCAGAAAGTGGTTCGATATTTCTGACGGAAAGGTATTTTCCAGTTTGGAAAATGGTCCAGATTGGACGATCATTTTCATAATGAAAATGGTCCGATGGATTGATGATGTACCATAGATAGTGATTACCCTTGTGTCCAGTGTGGGGGAATGGTCTAGGACAGTCATTCTTCTTGGAAGTCACTTTGAGTAGTGGTCAAGTAGAATGGTTTGCCTCGTCGGGCACTCATTCTTTCAAAGTTCATAGTTGTGAGAAGTTTCAAAGAATGGTCCATTTTGGAGATTGGTGCAGGACATTCCTTTCTATTAGGAAACGGTCTAGACAGTCATTCCCTAAGGCAAACTCATTCTCTCCAGGTTGCACTATGATTAGTGTCGAAGGAATGGCCCAGTTAGGTGAATGGTCCAGGTTCAACAATCAGGGACATACATTCCCTAGGGCAGACTCATTCTCTCCAGGTTTCACTATGATTAGTGCTGGAGGAATGGCCCAGTTAGATTAATGGTCCAGGCTCAAAAAGCAGGGACAGTTATTCTTCTATTCTTGGGAAGAATAGTCCAGACAGCCCATCGTTGATGTTTTACTTTCTGAGGGAAGATGCTCTTCCATATCTCACATGTGTGAGTAGAATAATGGCCCAGATGACTCAGGTTATATCATGATATTTTTTTATACAGGTTGATATTAGATAATATGATTTTTGTGGAGATTGTATGTCTTTGTACAGTAGTTGTATGTTATTGTGGTGGATGTGTTCCACTGGTTGTGACTATGTGTCACTGGTTAGTATTCATGTGCTACTAGGTGTGGTTGTGTACCACTGGATAGTAGTTGTGTACTACTATGGATAGACACAATTGTGTTCTATTGGATGACATTTTTCTGATTGCCACTGAGACTATCACTAGTGTTGGATATGATTTTCATCTATATGGATAGTCATTATGTTGATGGACAGACATTATCCCTGTGGAAAATGGTCCAGGACAATCATTCTTCTAGGACGTATTAGAATAATGATTATTGTATCACTCTGTGGAGTGAGTGACTTATTAAGCATCATGCTCGATTACTTAGATGGAGTATGGCTTCAAGAGATTATGCAGTTAATGTTATCAGATGATACTGATAGTGATGATGGTGCTCATGATTTGACCATGAGATAGCTTGTGTGGTTATGATGATGATACTGGTTGAATGGTTTTTTTGTGCTCAAGACCATTTCCTTTAATACCTCCCTATATATGAGGGAGTGTTGACATTATGGTACTTTTGGGAGGTATTAAACTCCACATGTAACCCTGACAAGACTAGAATATTCTGGGAAGCAAGCGAAACCCTGAAACGTTGGATGATAACCCTAGAAGGCAAGTCGGCTCAAGAGAATATTTATTATTGAGTTATTAGCCTCCAGAAGTAGAATTCAACCCAGTTAGGTCACTTGGAGGAATATAAATAAGAGGGCTCTAGATCTCATTTTTCACCTGACCTCTCACAACTGCATAAGGTCAGTGGTGCGCAAGTTTGGAGAGGAGCTGCAGTTGTAGTTGTTGCAACTGGAAAATTTTGGTTTTGGCTTGGAATTTTTCTTTGGTTATGGTTTGGACTTTCTGTCTAGTATGCTAGCTCTGGAGAGAGGTACGCTACCTTGATTAGCTATTGGTTCTAGAGTTTGCTTCTGGAATTATTCTCTCTGACAATTTTAAGATGCTTGGTGATGGCCTTTGTATCTATGGTTGGGTGACAATATTTCTATATTGTCTATGGTGAAATGAGAACACCTATTATTCTAACACCAGGGTTACCAATAGGTCAAACAGGAATTCTCTGAGCCCTGCGACTAATGCACAGCACACCAAGGAACAATTCTCAGCAAAACTATCACCTGGAGAGTATTCCCACGAGTCTAACAACCACTCCAAAATAGCCAGTCTCTCAACCAGAGAGACTTCTCAAAATCTATCAACCCAAATCTTCAACAATGAAACTATGGTTACAATCCCACAACACCTTACAGACTTCTATGTGAAGATAAGGTAATAATCAGATTTTCCGTATTGTCGGACCCCCTTTTGCTAATGAGAGCTTGCAACATGAATAATAATCATCCTCCAATCCCTGGATCATCTCCCATGCAATAATTTTGATAATGCGAGAATGCCCCAAAATACACTAAGGCCAACAATATATATTGCATGCCTTCCACTTGAACTTGTCACCTCCAATAGTAACTTTAAGCCACTTGATGACTCGTTCCCTACCCTCACGAACTTAGGATAAAATAATAATATATCCAACATTTTCACTTTTCCCAGATGTTAGAACCATGGTTTTCATAAGCTAAGGTTATAGGTTTGTCAAAATATTTTCAAAGTCATGCCTTGGTCTTTGGAAGACCAAGGCATTCCTAATTAAGTCACAGTGTGTGTATATATTGATTCATGGAATGATTCAAGAAACCTTAGGTCATTGATCAAATAAAGGATAAGATGCATGTCAAAAGAGAGTAAAGTCATAAGTGTGATTCAAATGGTTTGTATACATCATTACATGTTATGAGGGAGAAGAAGTCATTAAAGGTCCATAGGATGTCTATCATCATGAAAGAATTTGTAAAGGTCCTTGGTTTTGAGTTTAAAATGACTTCACAAAGTGGGAAGTGTTATGTCAAAATCGAGTCATAAATCTAGGAGGGAAGGTCTTGTCAAAGCATATCAATAATCATCATCACATGTGATTAAGTCAGTGAAAATGGTGATGGTCCTCATGTCATTTGTACCTTGGCAAATGAAAAATGTACGCGTTGCGCAAGTCACTTAAATGAATTTGAAAAGTCATATCACCTCAAACGGGTACTTTCCCTCTCAAATCCTCTCCCTATCAACTCATGCATGCCTCTTCACCACCTTTCATCCATTTTCATGCATCCTCGACCTGGGAATTAGTCTTTTCCTCTCGAGCAATCTCCAAGAATATTCTTCTACGCAAGCTATGTTGTTCACTACACAAATCATGTGCAAGTTCCCTCGCTACGCAAACTATGTATTGCATTCCTCGATACACATCCCATATTCAATTGTTTGTTGTGTAAAAACCACTAAATCATGTTTTAGCCATGCTATTATACTTGTTCAATAACCTCCCTCTCATACAGTGAAAGTTTTTGTGCTAATTCGAGCAAACCCCAGCCTGTTGATTTGTTGCGTAAGTTTCCTGGTGACTTTTGAAGACCTCTTTTTTGTGATAGTTTTAAGTTCATATTGTAGAAATATCCACAGAGCCATGAAAACACGGGAAAAGAAGAAGTAGCAGATATTTGAATGAAGAAACCTCACAATTTTATCTTTTTGGGAAAAGAGTCATTACAAGATTTTGGATGTTACAAAGGTGCAATTCAAATGGTGATTAAAAGAGGGAAAATATTATCAAGTTCAAAATATGTTATAAGAAACATTGTTTTCACTCCCTGTATATTTTATTCAGAGAAGGATGACAACATAAATCCACCTCCTAAGCACAATTGTAGTTTTTTCTAAGAAATTGTTATACACAGCACTTGCGTAGCAAGCTCTCACTATGCAAGTACAATAAGAACACATGATTAGTAAGAACAGAAAGAGGTGATGGGTTTATGGTTTTTGAGGAAATCACATGTATTCATCAAGCTTCTACCACCATAAGTTGCATAGGTTTCAAGAAAAATCAAGTGCGCTACACAAATTTTCTACTACGTTGTTCTTAGCAAATATTATATTATTCATGATTAAATTTACATGGATATGCACACTGGCCTATTTGTGTCTACGCTCACCAACCTCAAAACATAATCATTCATCCAGCACACTATTCCAAGTACGCGCAACATAGTGCAATGTGTGCACTTACCCAATTGTGCGCAACACATAGACCGTGCACACCTTGTCCTTGTTAACACTTTTTTGCGCACTACCCTAATATGTGTAACACCAAAACAAAGTTTCCTTGGCTCACCAACCTAATGTTCATTACATTTACACTTAGTACTAATTCGTCTCACCAACCTATATGTACAATTGCAAAGGGCTCTAGATCAGGGACACTAAAATCCCCTACCCCTTATTTATGCACTATCCTTAGTGCATCATATACACATGTACATACAAACTTTCAAACATCATCAAAAAGTTGAGGATACTCTGCTTACATAGCATCCCCGCGCTCCCAGGTTGCATCCTCAAGACCGTACCAGGTCCATTGGACCTTCAGCAACTCCATGTCTCAATTTTGGAGCTGCTTGAATTTTCGATACAATATGAAACCCAGTCGCACTTGAAATCTACCTTCTGGCTCCACCCGAATCACATTCCAAAAAGACATGATTATCATTAGGTACATACTTCTTAAGAAATGACACATGGAAAACATTATGAATGCACAAGGACGCAGGAAATGCAAGCATACAAGTGACAGGACCAATCCTTTCAAGGATTTCAAATGGCCCACAATAGTGCGTTGCTAATTTAGAACATTTTCCCAACTTCAGGGAACTGCACCTAGCCTTCACTTTCAAAAACATGTGATCACCCACTTCAAATTCCCTATGGTTTCTACCTTTATCTGCATATCTTTTCTTCCTATATTGGGTAGATTTTAAATTCTTTCGTATCTTTACCATCTACTCCTCCATTTCCCAGAGAAAATTTGGCACAACTACTATGCGGTCTATTGGGTTATCCCAACTTACAAGTGTGTTGCACTTTCTACCATAAAGTCCCTCAAATGGGCTCATCTTTAAATATGTTTGATACCCATTTTTGTATGCAAACTCTACCAAATGAAAGTAGTCTTCCCATTTGGATGGCTTATCCATCACATACATCGTCAGCATGTCTTCAATTACCCGATTTACCCTCTCAATTTGACCATCTGTCTCAGGGTGATATTTTGGGTTGAAATTCAGATTTCTGCCAAATCCTTTGAATAACCCTTTCCAAAAGTTCGAGGTGAACTTGGAATCTATGTCAGACACAATTGTCTTAGGTACACCATCCATCTTATCAACTTCGTGCATGTATATCTCATCAATGTCGACCACCTTCTGCGTTGACTTCACTCAAATAAAAGGGGCATCTTTAGTGAGCTTTTCCACAACCACCATGATAGAATCATGTTATTTAGTAGTCCTAGGAAACTTACTTAAGAAATACATGGTCACAACTTCCCACTTCCACTCAAGAATGGGCAAAGGCTATAATAAACTAGTTGGATGTATGTGCTCAACCTTGAACTTCTGACATTCGAGACATCTCGCAATAAAATATGCAACTTTCTTTTTCATACCTAGCCAAAAGTATTGCTTCTTGACTGAAAAATATGTCTTTTAGTATCTTGGATGTCCAACATAAAGAACCATATGCATCTCTAATAAAATTAGGCTCTTCAACTCTTGATCATTTGGCACATAGACTATGCATATATACACAAGGATACCATCCTCTCTTAACTCATAGCCTTCCAAATTATACTATGACATACCTTGTTGTAAAGTCACACTTATATCCATATAGCATAGATCTGATTTGGAAACTTCCAAAATTCTATCGTGCAAATTTTTCCGGTACATGCTAAAAGGCTTATCATACATTTCATGCACCCTCCTACTAAGTGAGTCAGCCACCTTGTTCTCTTTTCCTCGGATATGCTTTATGTCGAAGTCATACTCACTGAGGAACTCTAACCACTTGCTTTGTCTGGCATTTAAACTTGGTTGTACAAACAAATACTTCATACCACAATGGTATGTTCTCAGCTCAAATCTCTTACCCATGAGATAATTCTGCCACATCTTCAAAGCATGCACTATGGCTTCCAATTCCAAGTCATTTGTAGCATATATCCTTTCATTCTCTTTCAACTTCCTTGACTTGTAGCACACCACATGTTCATTCTAACTCAGGAATCCACCGAGTCCTCCCTTGCACGCACTGCATCTGAACCATCAATTGTCAAAATCAATGCACTTGTCAACAAACTCTTCAAGTGATGGAAACTCCTTGTGTAATCCATAGTCAACTCAAATCGTGCACCTTTCTTCTACACAAATGTAATCGGATAAGCAATCTATGAAAATTCTTCAATAAACCTTCTATAGTAACTTGCTAGGCCCATAAAGGATCTCACTTCTATGACATTTCTTGTTGTTGGTCATTCTTCAATGGATTTTATCTTCGTTGGGTCCATAGCTATTCCTTCTTTTGAAATAACATGACCTAAATAATGAATCTGTCACGGATAAAATGTACGCTTGCTCAGTTTTTCATAAAGTTGATGCTCCCTCAACACCTGCAACACCATCCTCAAGTGTTATCCATTCTCTTCTTCATACTTTTAGTAAATAACAATATCATTCAAAAACACAATGAAAAACTTATCTAAGTAACTCCTGCAAACTTCGTTCATCAAACACATGAAGGCATTTGGTGCATTCAACAACCCAAATGGCACCACTGTGAACTCATAGTGACCATACCTTGTTCTGAAGGCAGTCTTACTGATGTCTTCCTCTTTTATTCTTACTTGGTGATATCCATAACTAAGATCTATCTTGGAAAATATCCTTGCACTCCTTAGATGATTAAACAGATCATCTATCATTGGAAAAGGATACTTGTTCTTTACTGTTACTTTATTCAACTGCCTAAAGTCAATAAAAAGTCTCAATGTACCATCCCACTTCTTCATGAAAAACAATGGCACACCCCAAGGAAACACACTTGGGCGTATATACCCCTTCTTCAGAAGTTCTTCAAGTTTCATTTGCAACTCCTTCAGTTCTAGCATTCTCATCCTATAAGGAGTCTTAGATACAGTTGTTTATCTTAGCATCATATTAATAGAGAATTCAATATCTATTTTTAGAGGCAATCCTAGTATCTATATAAAGACATCCTCATACGCTTTTAGTACTGCGCAGTCTTCCACACTTGGCACTTTATCCTTAGGTGCCTCTTCCAAGTGCGCTGCAAATACTTGACATGCCTTCATCTAACTTTTCTTCAACCGCAATACTAAAATTTCCCTGATAGTCACAACTCCTGGAATTCATTGAACTGATCTCAAATTTGCTTGCTCATCCAAACAATTAAATGCCTTATTATAAAAATCCAGGATAGCATGGTGCTCATCCAACCAATCCATACCAATGAGGAAATCATATGAACCCAAAGGTATGATATTAAAATCAACATTTGTGTGTAGTCCATTCATCTCCAATGGACATGCCTTAGCCATCTCATTGATTTTCCTTTTTTCTCATGTAGCTAACTACACCAACCAATATTTTCCAAGCTTGCTTCTTGGAAAATGGAATCTTTCCACCATATTAGGATATAGATAACTATGACTAGATCATGAGTCTATTAAAATAACAATGGGTTGGTCATTAACCGTACCTTCCACCTCAATCATGTGCAAATGAAACTCAGCTTGGTTGTCATCCAACACTGCGTAAATACTCGACACATTTCTATCTATGTTGTCAACTGTCGTAGCTTGTTGTACACTGTGTGCAGTCCTTGCTTTATCACTTCTTTGATGGAAATATTTGTGCATATGATTTCCACAACAACTGCAACACTACATAGGTTGTTGCCGTGACTTATGTCCTACTTTCTCCAACATTCCGGGATCCTAAAAAGTCATTTGTCCTTGCGCAGTATTTCTAAAAAATGGTGGCTTAGCTCCCTTCTTCTTATATTCCACCTTAATTTTCATCTTATCTTCCCAATCCTTTTAGAAAGTCGGTCTTCCCCATTGTTGGTCATAAATACACTTAGTACACCTTATGGTCTCTTCCAACATATTAGGGTCATCATATTGTATCTTGTCATTGATAAATGATGGAAACCCACTCAAATATCTATGAATATTCACCTATTCATCCTTGATAAAAGGCACATAATTCAGTAGTTCTAAAAATCTTCTTTTGTACTCATCAATCATCATACTCCCAAGCTTGAGTTCGAAGAAATCTTTCATTTTCCTATCATAATACTGCTTGGTTAAGTACTTATTTTGGAAATATCTCTTGAACTCTCTCCACATCACTTTCTTCTCATCAATATGATGCACTTGCACATATTGATCCCACCACATTTATGCCTTTCCCTTCGATTTATAGGTAGTGATTCTCCCTTATGCTTGCATAGAATAGTTATGCAACTGGAATTACTTCCACATACCTAGAAACCAGGTCTCTACATATTCACCCTTATTATGCTCCCCGTCAAAGGTAGGAGGCTTGATCTTGTTCATTTCTCCTTGTATATTTTCCACCCCAGTCCTTCTCTTATGCTTTTTGACAACAGGAGATGGACTCAAACTACTACACGTTTTCCTGAAAGAATGCTTAACCACACTTCTTTCTTCTCTTATTTTCTCATCATGAGACCTGTGACTTCTTGATCTACTCGTTTTTATCTCCTTATCCATGTTCTTTTCTATTATGTCCATGCTCTGCATAAATTTGACGTTGAAGTCATCTTGTTGCACCTTGGCTCCCATAAGCCTTTCATTATTAACCTTATAACTCTGGACATCTTCTGCAATACTCTTACATTTTCTACCAAATTCATGCACTCATCCTTGGATTATGTACCATCGGCACCCAAACTGATATACAGATCCCCAAATTCATCATCATGATTATAAGTCCTCTGCACATATTCCATCCTTTTAACCTTCTGCATTGACTCTGTAATGCTCTATTCACTGGAAATTATGCAAAATGTGCAGACAATTAAGATTTGTTAGATGGTTTCATGCAACAACTACATGAAAACTTTGCACCATTTTTTCAAAATCCTCTCACTTGGATTTCTTGGATGATTTTATCATTCCAAACTCTAGTTCATACATCCACACATCATTTTCTTTGTGCGTATCACAACTCTATACAATGCACCAATGGTCTTTCGTGTGAACTAATCTTTGTATTGCACAATACCAATCCTTAGTGAACACATTTATTCACACTAATCTCTGGCCCATGCAAGTCCAGTGTTGAACCAATGGGCTCTGATACTAGAATGTAACCTACCCAATATCCCACTGAGTCCCTTTACCACTTTACACATACCTTGATATCGATCTGCAATGTCCTTACACACCCCAAGGCTGGGCCACATCACACGTCCTCAACTTTTGTAGCTCCAAATCAACCCAATTGTAACATCCCCAGCATACTATTAAGCCATGTTACTCTGAATTTCACTACACAGTTTCTGTTTTAAACAGAATCTACATAGTTTCACCTGAAGTGACGCACTTAGCCCAAGATTGAGTCATGATACACAAATTTTAACAGAAGAATCAACAATATATTAGAAACATAATATTAAGCATCAAAATTAAATCAAACAACTGTGTGCTCTAGCATATTGACCACATAGTAAAACTGTACACCCAACCACCCGGGCGTCATGCGCCACTTTTTTTATCACTATGCACGGAATCCAATTCCTTAATCACATACACATGGATTCCAGCCTCTAAATCACACAAGTTATGATCGCGTGCACTCGACCACTAGATCTTCTTTTTGATGACTCATAACCAAATTACAAGGTTAAAATTAACCAGCAACGTTACCATCAACTGACATACTCATGCACGTCTACATTTAAAGGATAAAACACCATACTTATATGCACAAGTAACATTAAACCAAATAATAGAAAATACTTATATGCAACACATACAAGAATTTAACCCATGTCAAACATAGACAAAATGCACGTTGTAACCACAACAAGTACATAAGAAACACTTATCTTAAAATAAATTCACCAACTGCAACCTTGACTTAGATGTTCCTCCCAGCCATAGACGATGTTTCTCATAATATTTCAACAATAGGTAACCCCTGGGCTGGGGCTGAACACCACCATGGAAAATAGGGTCCTAGCGACAAGCTATGGTCTAAAACTCAATAGAATTGACTAGTCCTAAGTGCCCATTGTTGCCTCTATCCCACAATCCCTCATTCCCCATGCACTTGTCACACCTAAGGAAGTGTGCCCCTTCTCTGCTCACCAATCCCTCGGCTTCCCACTTCCCTTCCCATGGTTACCGACAACAGGCTAGACAAGAAGTCTATAAGCCCTGTGACTAATGCCCAACACACTAGGAAACAATTCTCAACAAAACTCTCGCCTAGTGAGTATGCCTATGAGTTTGAAAACCACTCCACAATATCTAGTCTCTCACCCAGAGATATTTCTCATGGTCTTTCAACCCGACTCTTCGACAATGAAACTCTGGTTGCAATCCCACAACACCTTACAAACTTATTTGTGCAGATAAGGTAATAATCGAATTTTCCATACTTTATGACCCCCTTCTTCTCATGAGAGCTTGCAACATGAATAATAATAATCTTCCAATCCCTGGATCATCTCCCATGCAATAATTGTGATAATGCAATAATTGTGATAATGCAATAATTCCCAAAAATACACTAAGACCAGTAATATATAGTGCATGCCTTCCACTTGACATTTGTCACCTCCAATAGTAACTTTAAGCCACTTGGTGACTCGTTCCCTACCCTCGGAAACTTACAATAAAATAATAATATATCCGACATTTTCACTTTTCCCAAAAATACTGTAAAATATTTCCCAAGACTTATGTCTCACCCCCCCCNTTTCCATTTTTTGATGGAGTAGGCCCCCCATCTCTTTTCCGTCTGAGTCAGTCAGCATATAGTGATGCAGTATTATATTATTCATGATTATATTTACATAGATAGGCTCAATGTCATATCTACGTCCAGGCTCATTATCCTCAAAACATAATCATTCATTCATGTGCACTATCCCAAGTATGCGCAACACAGTGCAATGTGTGCACTTACCGAGGTGCGTGCAATACATAGGCTATGTGCACCTTGTCCTTGTTAACACTTTTCCACTCACTACCATGATGCATGCAAAACCAAAACCAAGTGTCCTTGGCTACCATCCCAGTGTTCATTACATTTACATTTAGTACTAATTCAGCTAACCATCCTATATGTATAATTGCAAAGGGCTCCAGATTAGGGACACTACATGACAACTAGGAAACATGATTATGTCATGGTAGTGGTGGAAAAACTCACAAAGGTTGCACATTTCAATCTGGTAAAAGTAACTCATAAGGCAACCAATATTGCATAAATTTACATGAGAGAAATTTCTAGGCTACATGGTGTGCCTAAGGCAATAGTGTCATATCGAGATCCCGAGTTCACTTCTAATTTTTGGAGGTGGTTGTTTAAGGTATTTGGAAAAATTTTAAACTTCGGTATAGTATATCACCCAGATTCATATGGGAAGACAAAGAGAATTAATCAAATAAATGAAGATATGTTGAGAATGTATGTAGTGGACAAGCCTTCTAAGTGGGAGGACTATATCCATTTAGTTGAGTTTGCATACAACAATGGGTATCAAGAATCATTGAATATAAACATGTTTGAATCATTGTATGGAAGAAAATGAAACACACCAGTAAGTTGGGATAACCCAGAAGATAGAGCTATGATTGGGCCAGAATTGTTAAAGGAAATGGAAGAACATATGATAAAAATCAGGCAAAATTTAAAAGTTGCACAAGACCGGTAGAAGAGCTAGGTTGATAGAAAGAGAACAAATAGAGAATTCAAAGTGGGAGAGAATGTGTTTTTAAAATTTAAAGCCAAGAGAAGTTCACTGAAATTGAGAAGTTGTCCAAAGTTGGCAACAAGATATTGTGGGCATTTTGAGGTCTTAGAAAAGAGAGGACCAGTTGCATACATGATAGCATTATCTGCATTCATGAGAATTCATAATGCATTCCATGTGTATTTATTAAAAAAGTATGTACTTGATCCTAATCATGTGATTGACTGGAATGTGATCCAGGTGGAACATGAAGGGGATTTTCAAATGGAACCAGTGTGCATCCTCAATCAAAAATTCAAAGTGATCGGGAACAAAGCCATCAGCTTGGAAAAGGTTCAATGGGCCTATTACGGTCCCTAAATATGCTACATGGGAGAACGAAGAAGCCATGAAGTAAGCATACTTGCAAATTTTTTAAATTTTTGAAGAAAATTGAATATGCATGTGTACATAAGTGAATGAAGACTCCATTTTGGTAGTTGATGTTCCTGGAGCCACAACTCTAAAATTTCATGTCCAGTCGATGTGTGGGTTAAGAGGAAAGGGGCGTTGCTCATTGGAATTTTTATGTGAGTCATTAAGTTGTGGAATTATCAAGTATTTTGATGTAATGTTTTTAAATATGTCAATGTGTAAACGGTATGGTTATGTGCATTGAGGACAGTGTAGTTTGTTGGGGGGGAATGTAACATCCTCGTTTTCAGGGTTTGAAAACGAG
>SNQJ01S0017745.1:249082-262771 GCA_010110895.2 Picea sitchensis
AGCACTAGTGGGTGTATTAGATCCTTTGCTATATATTGTTCAAGTGTCATACCTACTTGTAACCCTAATTTTTATGTTAAAGGGTACAGTTCGGCCCCACATTAATATGTCTAATAATAAATGTAAAAGATAATTAATATTAATATTAATATTAATTATTATAATAATAATAAATTATAAAGGGACTTAGAGAGGTCGGCCATGTTGAGCCAATAAACGCCTTTGTTGACTGGACAAGTCTAGTATAAGTAAGAGATGATTCCCCATTGTGGAATCATATATTTCTTTTGTGTTTGGAAATTACAACAAATACATCTACTTGGGAAAAGGTGTGCACCTCTCCTGGGCCCTAGTCTTCTAGGGCTTAAGCACCCTCTTGTGTGCTAAGTCATTCTTGGTGGTGAAAGGTCTTTCTCTTGAAGAATATAGCAAAGGATTTGCCTGGGTTTTCTTCCCTTGTTGAGAAGGTTTTCCCAGGATATTTCTTGTGTTCTTGTGCATGGTGTTTCTTCTTGTGATCTTGGTTGCTACAACATTCTTGCTTATGGTTAAGACATAAAAAATGAAATGAACTACATGCTTAA
Source organism: Picea sitchensis (assembly GCA_010110895.2). Taxonomy (NCBI): domain Eukaryota; kingdom Viridiplantae; phylum Streptophyta; class Pinopsida; order Pinales; family Pinaceae; genus Picea; species Picea sitchensis. The sequence continues at coordinate 249,667 of SNQJ01S0017745.1, forward strand.
CCTAGCTTATTGAAAAATCAACAAATTCTTCATAGGGTTTCTCACCTCCACGGATAGTCGATGGCAATGGAAACCCTCTCTTCCATGTGACATCTCTCAGAGCTAGCCTCCTTTCGTGCAAGTAAGTCTAATTGCAACCATATATTCATTAAGAAAATTGTTATGTCTTAATTTCAAACAGAAGTTGTTGCAATCTTTTATTGATTTTGGTTGTTTGTTTGAATAATTTGCAAGAGGGGTTTGTCCAATTCTTTTAGCAAGTCACATTCGTTTACGTCTTTGGAATATGCCAAATGCGTGGAAGACTTGGCCAAGCCGATGAAGAAGCTTAAGAGTTCCCACAGCTGGGAATCAACGATAAAATCGTCATACAATAATCAGACCATTCGATCATTGATACTCTCTCCAGGCTTAGACGAATCCATTAAAACGCCCCGCAAGGTTTCCAATGGCACTAAGATGGGCAAGAAAGGTAGCCATTTAATTCCCAAGAATGCCTATAGGTTACTGTTATCGCCTCAAAAATAGATTATATAGAACTCACCAGAAATAGACAATACACTAATTTGCAAATCCATACCCAATGGTGAGTGATAAACATTGTACATAATGCTTCAAAATGGAGCTCTTTTTATTCATTGTAAACTTCTCAAACCCTGACAGGGTTCAATTGAAGGGTCGAAGGAAGCCCATTTGTTGTAACATATACCAGGAATCCCTTTGTGTTTCATTCACACCCAACACGGGGAGCCACTTTGTTGGCATGAGAAACAACATGACACTTTACTTGCATGCACATTTCTACAGGTCAAGTATGATGACCCCTTTAAAACGAGCATCCTTATCTCGATTGCAGATTTGGGGCATCCAACTAGCATGGAGCAAAGTCGTTGGATGCCCGAATTTACAATTGACATATGCTCATGCTTATAAAACTATGGGCATGAAAGTATGTAGATATGCTACATGTTTTGGAACGTCTCTCAACTTGGATAACAAGAAATTCCTCTCTCATAACATTTGGCAAGCAACCTGCCCTTTATAAACAAACCTTTATAAAAACATGGTTGTTAAATCAAAAGTTTTGTTTGTATTCCTTTTCTTTGAACATCATATGGTGAAATAAAACAAAACACGATACAAAATGAAAAACATTAACCTTGTTATAATATTTCCAAACATTAACCTTGTTATAATATTTCCAAACTATTGACTATTTCGGTTGGTATCGATGTTACCGCATAGCCTTGTTATAATTTGAACTAAACCACAATACAAGAACACAATTGATTTTGAAACTTGAACTATGACCAAATAGTCGGCCCCATCATATCAATACCCAGAGCGCCCAACTACTCTCTCGACATAGCAAGATTTTAAATATATAATTTTGGCCTTTTGTGAAAAAAAAAATGTCCATATGTTCCAGTTCCATAATTAAAATCGCCCTCAGTGATTCCAAATCCAAATTTAATCGTGCAAGATTAGGTTTAGTGTATGTGCCTAGCTTACACATATAATTGCGTCTTGCACTTTAAGAAAATCCAATGATATAATTGCGTCTTCCACTTAAAGAAAAACCAATGTAGTGTATTTGCAGAATCCACTCTTGGAGTATTTAAGGTCAACATCTTTGAACTCTGTGAGAACTGATTAATCGGCATCTCTACGAGCCTTAATCTGATAACGTTGGGGTGAAAATTCGGAGTCTAATTAACTTGACACGCTGGTGTGGGGTCCAGAATTCTGATTGAATTTCTATAATACAAACAAACCAATATTAATAGATAGGTAAACGGCCACAATGAGATTCTAGGTTTCTTAGGAATATAGGTTGTGAACACCAATACAGGCTATGGGAAATAAGAAAATCGATGATGTTGTAAGAATTAAGTGTACAGCAATATCCAGAACTATATAAATAAATAAAATTAAACGAGAGTGCTAGTTGTTGAAAGTGTTCGCAGTTGCACATAGCAGTGACACCTGCAGAGAGCATTCGAGTTGTGTGACGATTGGTTGTGTATTGTGAAGCCGCATTCATGCTTGTGAAGAAGAAGAAAAAGAAAGTACCTGATAGAAAGAAAGCTCGCAATATATCCATTTCTTAACTATACTTTTAAATTTTTGTCCCTAATTTTCATTCTTCCAACAATATTTTAATAATTAAAATAGGATAATAGTGAAATAGTTAGTGGCATAAGCACTCTCTTGCTACCCATATGTGAGGCTCACACTTAGCCGGAACACATGATTTCTCTCCTTGTAGTTCATTCCTAAGACATCAAGTTGATGAGGGTAATGCCATCAAAGTAAGGAAGCTTTATATTTTTATTATTCCTTGAGGTTGTTTCTTTCTCGTCCTAATCTACGGACAATCCACGAAAGGGAGTGGGGATAACATGATGGCTTGGGTGGCTAGGGTTAGTTTTGCATGGGCATAGGTTAGGTGTATAAAGGACAGAAGATCAAGCAGCTACACAAACCTTTTTATCTGGGCACTGTGCTTCGGGTGATACCTTCTCCTTTGTGGGGATTGAAAATTTCAGAGTTTATTGGTAAAATCATGAAGATGGGTGTCTATTTTGCTTGTTTTAGGAGAAAAAAATCTATATTTTCACAAGTTCTTCAACTTTCGGTGTAGAAAGTAATCTTTTTTATTTTGAATTTCACTTTACAGTAAAAACAAAACTTATGAAGAATTTTGTTATCTTTCAAATTATTTTTATTGAGATTTGATATGTCTATTTGGCAATTGTTTCACAGTTTGTTCCTTAAAAATGAAAGGAATGATAATGAGTTATGTTTTCCCCCAACAATGTATCTATTATTAAACTTGTTTTTTTGACAAACTAAATATACTGCAACAATCTATAAAGACTATATTTTCTTATGACTATAATTTTGAATCTAACATATGAATGTTATAATTTCTAGAATTTTTTTAAGTTACCAAGCTGAAACTGTTTTAAGCACATGTTTTCCCCCACCTTGTATCTATCTTAATTTGTATTTAAAATTAAAATCTAAAAATACCATTGAGAACAGTTTAAGGATTGTGAATATAAATTTTTCTAAATTTTCCACTGTGTATTTTTAGAGAAATGGATATTTCAGTGATTTTTTTATAAAATTAAATAAAATTAGATCAAAATAATGAAAATGAAAACAAATTATACCCATAGAAAGTAGATTCAATTTTAATATCAATTTCAAATCTAAAATCTGAGTATTTGCAGGAGTCTGCAACCTCCAAAGTGCAAGGAAGCTGGAGGGAATTATCATATTCTTGCAAACAGTCCCATTCGTAGGTTTTCGGCCGAAAGATATTTTACTAACGAAATCCGTCAAAAATAAACGAATTCCTAATTTTTCGATCAAAAGATAGGTGACATAATTTCGTCGGTTGGAAAAAATGAAGGGACACATCATTTCGTTTCAATTGGCACCAAATCTTATAAATATGCTTTCGGTCGAACCAATTTAACACAATTCACACTCTTGTTTCATGGTTTTTTATATGTGGAGCCCCTAAGCAAAACTTTGAATCATTTTTTTCATTTTTTCATGGGAAAAAAAAAATTATGCAAGAGAAAATTTGATCGCACTCAAGACGAAACTCACCATAATGAACAAAGGAAAGAGCATTATTGGAGAAAGAAACAAGAACGTGAAAATATTGAAGAAATAAACGATGATGATGTAAATAGATATTTTCAACAAGAAGAAGTCCAACCAAGTATATGCATGTACACATATTGTCTATATTAAAAGTATAGAATCATCTATTTAAATTATTGTTTAAAATATTTAATTGATTGTAATTGGGATTTGATGTTTTTCAAAAAAACATAAATAGAATTGCATCATAACGTCAATGAAGTTGTTGAAACTGAAATTGAAGCAGAAGTTGAATCACCTTTTAGTATGTACATAAATCTCTAGATAATATAAGATGAACACTTGTATATATAATTTAGTGAATTTATGTTTGGGTTTTGTTTTTTAATATAAACTTTAAATTAAAATATGCAGAAGAATCTATCAACATTGATGTTGAAATATTAGAAAATGTTGATACTCACAAATTTGGGAAGAAAGAAGCTAATCATTATATAAGATATCGTGTTATGAATATGTATAATATTTTTTCAAAGATGAAGCAGTGACATTACAAACTGAACTTTTACTCTATCTAATAAAGTCAAGAAAGTTTAAAAGAATCTACATCATTATTGGGTATTCAAAAGTCAACAAAAGATATAAAGGTGAAATGGAATGTCTTGGACAATATAACTAGTGTGTTAAAATCTTTTGGAAAATCTCGAAAAAAAAAGATGTGAGTGTTGCACATAGAGTGATACAAATAGCAGTTGTTTCATCTAGCAATATAAAAGATCATTTGACACGACACATGGAAAAAGTGATGGGAACGTCAAGAAAAGCATTGTACAAACATATAAAATTTTGATTGCAAACAGATGCAAATGATGTACTTGCTTGTTGGACAGTTATTTCTAGACAACCCTACAATGAAAGACTTGCAGAAAATGTTAAAGAATCGGCTCGTAATTGTTGGTGACAGAATCTTTTGTTTCACCAAATACAAGGGATGTGTTGCAATGAAGAATAGCACAAAAACAATATGAAGAACATCTGAAACATATATTTCCAATGACATAAATAGAATTGTTCAATAATTTCAAAGAAGAGCATAGAGAAGTTAAAATTTTCATCAATATATTTGTGCAACAAAGACCATGGTTTGTTAGACGCATCATTGTTTGTGACATGTGTTGTTGTCATTATCATGTGGAATTTGAGTTATATTACGACACTTTTCTTTATTTTGGTAAAACTTTGTGGTCAAGTTCACCTCCTCCTTCCACATTCCATGCTTTTATATCTGAAATTCTATGTGAAGATAAAGTGATGAATTATTTTACCAAAAAAAATGTGTTGGTGGAAAGAAATGTGATGGTTGTGGAAATCTAAGTTTGTTTCACTCAAAATATCCTATTGATATGAATGATCAATCATTTTCTAATATAACAGTCAATTGGAAGAGATATGAATATATCAGTAGCATGGTTCCACATTCTCCAAATGTTATTTTCAAAAGGATTGATTTGAAAGTAGATAAAATCCGTGTGATAGATTTTTTGAAGAAATTTATAAATACACCAAGCATTCACATAGAGCTCAATGAAAAGACCTACAATTCAAACAATCTCGTGAAGTGTTTACACCAGGGACATTTTTTTATGTAGTTGATTTTGCAGAGAATTACACATTCGCTACACAAAAAGAAATACAGAGTGAATATTATCATTCTGATAAAATCACTATATTTGTCCACATCCTATATATACATGCTCATTGGAGTCTTGATAACATAGAAAACACCAATGGCAATCGACATGTTATTAAAGAATATCACTTTTATATAAGTGATGATCGAGCACACGATACAAATTATGTACAACATTGTTTTGATAAATTTTATGATTCATTGAAAGAACGTGGGATCGGATTCGATCGACATTGGATATAGTCAGATTGATGTGCAGGTCAGTTCAAATCTTCACGATCATTATATTGGTTGTGTCGTCTTCATAAGAAATCAAACATTACACATTGTTGGAATTTTTTTGAGAGTGGTCATGGAAAAGGAGAGCACGACGGTTCAAGGGCATGTGTAAAGAGAGCACTTCGAAGGTATCAGATGAACCTTCATATCAATCGATTTGAATCCGCTGATTAAGTTGTTGAATGGTGCAAACTGGTGCTAAGCCATGAAAATAATCTATCAAGGGATGTGCACAGGTGTGTACATATATACATGTAATACCCCTAGGTTGAACCCCAAATTGTAAATGTAAATGTACTTAATCTGGTGAGTTGTTTTATATCATTTTACATGCACCTTTCAATGGCATAGTGTGCACATGTACTATGCACTAAAATGATTAAGTGTGCACATTCCAGGATATTGTGTGTAGCAAACTTAAGTGTGTGTGATTTTGAGGCCAGGGAGCCTTTGTGTATATGTTGTGTTTTATAGGCTGGTGAGCCAGTTATTATAATCTAGGAGGCTTATGTGTTGAATTAGGTTGGTGAGCTGGTTATTATAAGTTAGGAGGCTTATGTGTTGATTTAGGTTGGAGAGCCTAGATGCTAAAGTCCAATGAGCCTATTTTTGTATATGTCTTATCATTATTATAAAATACATCGTTGTGTGTAGACCAACCACGATAAAAGAGTATGGGGGGACTAAACTCCACTAGTTAGGGAAAGGGTGGGGCTAAAAGTTAAGGAAAAGGGATAAGCTAGGAAGTTTAAGCCAAAAACGAATATTATATTAATATTCCTTAAAGTATAAAGTATGGATAATTATTTTATCCTAAGTTCTAAGGATGGGAAAAAGTGGGCCAAAGTAGCTCCCAACATGACAAGTGTCATGTTGGGAACATGGATACATATATTTTGGACTTAGTTCATTTGCCAATCATTCATTCATTCATTTCCATGATCATTCACTCACTCATGGAGTTGTCCTGTATACCTTCCCATACCTAAACTAGTACCATACCCATACATGTATCTAGTTATCTTGGGATTTTGACTGAATAAGTGGGTTGTCAGGCCCGTGGGAGACTGAAGAGGTTGGTTGTGAGGCCCGTGAGAAATTTCTCTCTAGGTGAGAAAATTGTTGGGAATTGATTCCCGAAGGTGATAAAATGCAGCTACAAAGCTCTGAGACTTCATGTTTGGCCTGTTGTTGAAGCCCTGGAAGGGAAGTGGGGTAGTCGAGGGACTGTTGAGTAGAGAAGGGGAACAGTTCCTAGGGTGTGAAAGGCATGTGGGGAATGAGGGATTGTAGGATGTTAGTTTGAGTTGGCACCTATGATAGAGTATTTCCTATTGTCTGAGATACGTTAGCCTGGATAGGAATCCATTTACCAAGGTGGAGTTTAGTTCCAGCTCGGGGGTGACCCACTGTTGAGAGTGATGAGCAGCGTGTTCTAAGGATGGGAGGTTCATGGAAGGTCTACACACAGTTGGTGATATTATTACCAAGATAAGTGTCAATTGTGTGTTAAATTGCATGTTGCATTACTATTTATGTATTTATTTTTATGGGTTTATCCTATGTGTGGTTTATACATGTATTTATATTTATGGGTATTGCATGTATATGTTTACTATTATTTCTTTATGAATCTATGCATTTACAGAATGTATTTGTCCTTTTGAGTTTTATATATAAATTTCTACAAGAGTTTGTGTGTGTATATGTTTTAACTTGCATACAATTCGAAAAATTTTACGTGGCATAGCCAATTGGATGTTGGGGGTGTTTCAATATGGTATCAGAGCATGAAATCTTTTCGGTGGCATGACATGGCCTAGGTGGTCGGGTACGTTACAATATGGTATCAAAGCTCCAGTTTTCAACACTCAGCCTGGATGGGACGAGCAAGTTGATTTGAAGTGAAATTCCACAGAGAATTGATTTCAAAGTGGCCAAATTTCAAGTTACAGAGAGTCCATGGTAAAATTTAGAAGCAACGGCATGGAATTGCGAAAAAACCCCAATTTTTATTATTAAATTCATGGGAAATTTGAGAAATTTGGCCAAGTGGTGAGATATTCTTGATTTAATATATGTTCTAGCAAATTCAGGCCTAGAATTGGTCGAATTTGAAGTTACAGAGGAAGCCATGACAAATGGAGCGAGATTAGTTGATTAAAATTATCAATTCGTGAATTGAGTTTGGGAAAATTTTGTTCCAAAAATGTCAACCAACAACGATTTTTTTTTGCAAAGGTTGAATTGGTGTTATCGGGGTGAAATTGAATAAATTTCATAGTTGCAGAAAGTCTACAGTGAAAATTGGGAAAACGTTTGGCAAAAGCCCCAATTTCTGCAACGGAATTCATGAGGAGTTGATGCGCATAAAAATGAATGTGTGTAGGTGTGTGCACTAAAAATGCATGATGCACAGTTAAAAGATTTTGATATGCAAGGAAAAATATCGGCATGCGGGTGTGCGTGCTAAGTTTGTCGTTGCGCAATGCAGAGTGGCATTGCGCGGAAAAATATTGGTGTGCGGGTGTGCGCGCTAAAATTTGTTGTTGCGCGGTGCAGAGTAGAATTGTGTGGAAAACTATTGGTGTGAGGGTGCGCACGCTAAAATTTGGCATTGCGCGGTGCATATTTGAATTACGCAAAAAAATATTGGCGTGCAGTTGCGCGCGCTAAAATTTGGCGTTGCGCAGTGCAGAGTGGCATTGCATGGAAAAATATTGGCATGCAAGTGCGCGCACTAAAATTTGGCGTTGTTCGGTGCAGAGTGGCATTGGGCGGAAAAATATTGGTGTGCGGGTGCGTGCGCTAAAATTTGTCATTGTGCGGTGCAGAGTGGCATTGTGCAAAAGAATATTGGTGCACAAGTGTGCACACTTAATTTTGGCACTACACGATACAGAGTGGTAATGCACAAAAAAATTGGCGTACGAGTGTGTGCACTAAATTTAGCATTGCGCGGTGCGGATTGAGTGGCGCACGCAAAATAATGGTGCACGTGGTATGTGCAGTATTGACAGAGCGCAAAGGAATTTTGTTGGTGCGCACGCAATGTGGGTATATGTTGTCGCACGACAGTTTAGTTAATAGTGCATGCAGAGTACTAGTGTGCAGTGGGGGCGTACTAAACTTTGGCATGGTACAGCGCGTAGAGTAAAATGTGTGTAGAATATTAGCGCGCAACACAAAAATTGTGTGCAACAGATATTAGTGCATCAACCAAAATTATGCATGGTAGATATTTGTGCGCGACAAAAAGTAGTGTGCACTAGTTATTGGCACGACAGAGAAGTGATCCACATTGTTTATAGGTGTGTGGAGCATGCACTACCTTATGGTGTTGTTGCGCATTCTAAATATGGGTGTATAGGTTCAATTTTTTGCGCGCAAAGTCGTTTGGATGGTCTACAAAAGCAGAAAACCAATGAATTTATGCGACATTTTATAATGTTTGAAGGTCATGTTTTTGCAACGCATTTTTGAGGTTGTAAATATCATTTTTAGCTACTAAAAAACCCCGAGAACAAAGTGTACAAAGGTACACTATGTCTCTGTAGCTCAAATAAAAGAGCCGAGAGAGATATTTCTAATGGTGTAAACCATTCATCAAACAAAGATTTTATGAGGAAGCTACAAGACAAACAATGGAGGGTAAATTTTAAGACCCAACTAACTTTGAAGGGCCATAACTTTTTGCTCCAGAATCAGATTGAGGCGCAGGAGTAGTCTATGGAAATCTATTGAACCATAGAAGACATTCCTAGAGCTGAATTAAATTTATTTGGATGTTGAAAATGTTTAAGATGACAAATAAGGTACCTGTATCATTCCAGACCAAAAACACAAATTGGCCTAGAACTTCAGCAGGTTGTAGCTAGCATCCCAGAACCCAGAAAAAGGTGAAACTTAGATAGATTGTCCAAAATATGTATATAAAGAAACCCATTTGAGATCCTACCAAAAATCCAATGGAGTATGTGCAAAAATGCAGAATTACAGTGCAGAATTGCACCAAGTTGAAGAGTTGTTGGAACAGAGGCAAACCCAGGGTTCAACGCTTCAACAGTGTACCAAAAAAACCCTAACTACTGGTCTTTTCAGCAACACCTGTGAAGGAGATGAAGTCTCACCTGAGGTAGAGGCAGGGGGGGTTGTATGACTTAGGTGTCTACAACCTAGTTGGACCACATATATGTGATCACAACACTTAACAAATCACTTATCTAATCAATATGCATTAGTTCTTAACTCCCATTCACATCACAGATTAAACCCTAAATACATAACAGCACAGTAATGAGAAGATCACACACTTCCAATTGCTTAGCACATAGCATTAACTCATATCTATCATTCATTTACCATACTAAGCATCCATACATCTATATAACATATATAAAGATCAGTGCACTAAGAAAATAAACACATAAACGACATAAACAATATTGCACAAAGCACATCAACATAGGATATACATGGTTCACCTCAATGTGGGGCTACGTCCACCAACTACTTCTTCTTCTTTATTAGTCTTCTTCAATCTTTTACAGCCATCTGCTACTATGCACAAAGCTACAGAGCCCAATTCCGTAGAGGACAGGAGATGTGTGCAATCCACCAGATCCTCCTTCCAGCGTTTTTGAGGCTGTAAACAACATTTTTAGCTACTAAAAAACCCCGAGAAAAAAGTGTAAAAACGTACACTATGTCTCTGCATCTCAAATAAAATAGCCCGGAGAGATATTTCTAATGGTGTAAATCGTTCGTCAAACGAAGCTTTTATGAGGAAGATACAAGACAAACAATGGAGGGTAAATTTTAAGACCCAACTAACTTCGAAGGGCCATAACTTTCTGCTCCATAATCAGATTGAGGTGCAGGAGCAATCTATGGAAATCTATTGAACCATAGAAGACATTCCTAGATATGAATTAAATTTATTTTCATGTTAAAAATGTTTAATATGACAAAGAAGGTACCTGTAGCAGACCAAAAACACGAATTGGCCTAGAACTTCAGTAAGTTGTAGCTAGCATCCCATAACCCAAAAAAAGGTGAAACTTAGATAGACTGTCCAAAATATGTATATGAAGAAACCCATTTGAGCTCCTACCAAAACTCCAATGGAGTAGGTGCAAAAATGCATAATTACAACGCAGAATTGCACCAAGTTGAGGAGTTGTTGGCACAGGGGTAGACTAACTCCCATTCACATCACAGATTAAACCCTAAATACATAATAGCATAGTAATGAGCAGATCACAGACTTCCAATTTCTTATCACATAGAATTAACTCAGATCTAGCATTCATTTACCATACTAAGCATCCATACATCTATCTAACATATATAAAGATCAGTGCACTAAGCAAATAAACACATAAACGACATAAACAATATTACACAAAGAGCATCAACACAGGATATACGTGGTTCAACCCAATGTGGGGCTACGTCCACCAACTTCTTATTCTTCTTTATTAGTCTTCTTCAATATTTTAAAGCCATTTTCTACTGTGAAAAGAGCCACAGAGCCCAATTTTGTAGAGGATAGGAGAGCTGCGCGCATCCCACCAGATCCTTCTTCCCATAATTAGGTCAAGGCACAGAGCCAACTCCTTATTAGCAAAAATCATCTTACAATCTCTTGCACTTAGCTAGAACTTTACATATTCTTGCACGAAGCTAGCTAGGACCGGCTTCACTCTAAGTCCTATCTACTTATTTATACATTACAAAAAGGCCTAAACATGGGTAAACCCATGGGTCAACATTCCATACCCATTACATAAACCCTAAAACACCAAAAATCCTGCAAAACAAGCAAGATCTTGTGATATCCGCTTTGCCTGGGTGCTCCATCTTCGACCAACATGTCGAAGTCCCAAAAATGGTTAAACACGACCAATGTTCTCTCAAAACTTGGTTGAGGGACAAATGTCCCCCAACACTCACTTGTGACTCATCCCGAGTCACTCTGATCTAGGAAACACTGCTTCAAAGGCCTCGAGCTTAGCTCAATTTGCCTCAACTTGTTGCTTCACCAAAGCCTCTTGCTCGCTGAACTCCTAAATTACATGCTTAGTGATAGGCCCTTCCAGGCATTGTTCCATTGTTGCGACCACCTATTCCAGCTTTGATCCTTGTCCTTCGATCTCTTCAAAAAACTTGCAATCTTCATCCTACACTGGCTAGAGTCTCTGTGTAACCTCCATAACTCTGCTCTGGATGGTAGTGACCTGCTGCTAGACTGTGTGATGTTCCTGTGACCTCTTCATCTTCTTAACTGTAGTAAGTAGCTTCATCTGTGCTTACATGATGGACACCTACTACTTCACCTCTTGGAGTTGTTCTTCCAATTTCCTCAGCTTCGGATCTTCTACAAGGTGCTCATAGGTCTGTGCACTTTGATCACTTAATTATTTACACTCTGAGGCCAATGCCCTGATTCGTTCTACTGCATTCCTGGAAGCTTCTTCCCTATGATCGCGTAGTTCTTGCGAAGTTCTCGGTACTGCTTGGATTTCTAGCTCCATTACTCTTGCTTGAAGCTATTAAATGGATTTGACGAGCTTCCCCACTTGCATATCAGTTGACTTTGTTTCCTCCTATGCCAAGCCCGGCACAGAGCGAAGTTCTCTAGTTATTGCCTCTTTGACCACAGTCTACTCTACAAGCAGTTTTTCTTTTTCTTTCTGCATCTTCTCTTTGTCCTCCTTAAACATTGCCCTAATTTCATCTTTTTCCTGTTGCTCAACTCGAAGTTTCTCTAAGGCCTCTTCCTTTTCTTGCTTCATGCCTTTTGTAGCTTGTTCCTTTTATTCTTTTGCTCGTTGAAGTCAAGCCTCTGGTGCATCTGCTAACCTTCACAATTGGGTGGGCTCATCCCCCAATTCTACACTTTTTGTTGAAGATGGCACAGTAGGCACTACGCGGCTCGAATGGATAGCTTGTTGGATGTTTTTGAGCTCCTTCTCTATTATGTCATACATCAACTCCTGCTTTGCTTCATGTCTCTGCAATATGTCTTTTGAAGTGTCCTCTATGGCTGTGATGATGAGATCAATATAATCCATTGTTTGCACATTATTCGACTGAGGCTTGTTGGCATGGGCCTTCTTTCTGATAATGTGATGATGATGAGATCAATATAATCCTTCGGCGGAGTGTCTTCTCCTTTGTCTTTCTTTTCTTCATCTTCACCTCCTTCCTCTTGGTTCACTTCGTATCCTCCTCCTCCTGTAGGTGATTCAGGCCTACTTTCATCTGATGCGTTGTCCTCCTCATCAGTTTCTATGTCTTGGACTTCGCCCTTTTTCTTATTTTTCTTTCCATTTCTCTGTCCATCGTACTCAGTCCAGGTGACCAAGGGACTTTCAATGATGTTGGAGTCGAAGAGTTATGCATCTTCAACCGGTACAAGGAATTATGCTAGCCATTCCTTATTGATCTCTGCCATGTCTTCATCGGTCAATTTATAGTAGGACTGTAGCTCCTCCTTACTTTCATCACGGT